>APFE031050545.1:181322-205193 GCA_000404065.3 Pinus taeda
TTCCCATATTGGCCATGGAATGGATTCCCAGTTCCGGCACTACTAAGCCCAGGGTTATTCCAACCTTGGAAAGGATTGCTGCTTTGTCCTCCTGCTGAGAAAGGCATGGATCCTACCGTAGGGTTGGAATGTGGTATATGACCACTTCCAAATGGAAAACCTTGGAACAAAGCCGACGCACTCATTGTGGACGTGGCGGCTCCGAATGGAGCTGAAGGAATGCCCGATGATTGGGCGCCAAATGGGAAGTACCCAGAACCGAAAGCATTTGTTTGGGAACTTCCACTCGTAGATGGAATGGAAGTCGACCCAAGAACAGATGTGCTAGTAAAAGTTTTGAATAATGAGACGGAGGGGATGGAAATAGTTCCACCTCCTTGCACAGAAATAGTTCCAACGTATTGCAATACGTGTGGATAACTCGACGGTAGAGGATAATTCGGAGCCGCTAACGACTCTGAAAGTTCTTCTACCTCAATACTATCTTTTGTTTGTAAGGGAACTTGAGAAGGAACTGGTGGGTTCCTTTCTTGTTCTCCGGAAGTACCAGGCGTTGCTTCAATACTATTTCCCCCGAGGGGAGGATCAATCCCTGATGCGTCAATTGGAGTGGGACGAAACCCACCGTATTATTACCTCTGCGCCTTCTCGGAGAAGGCTCTGCACTTGGTGGCGAGAGACCACGAAGTCTACGAGACCGTCTGGGAGATCGGTCAGCCACTTTGAATTCTTTGTTTAGAGATATAACTAAAGACTCAAAAAATTTAAAGCTAGGCCGACTAAGAGCACAGAGCACCCATTAAAAAGTCCCTAAAGATACAGCCAATCAAAACAACTTCCAAGTATTTCTGCTCCGGGTGATTAGGATCGGACACCAAAATACAAGAAAGTGGAAAATAAAGGCCCTTCCGAAGATAGTCTTGGGTGATGAGGGCCCAGGCCTATCACCGAAGGTATCAAAGGAAGTTACGCTGACCTCCTAACAACAGTCTGCGTCGGTGTAAGCCCCCAAGCTTCGCAAGGGTGCCCTCCAGTAGTGTTGTTGAGAGTGATACAACGTCGACCTCAGGTGCCATGGGATTCCCCTCTGCAGCCACCTATGTAGTTTCCTAGGAGTGGCAACTAAGGATACCAACTCGTCACAGAAGCCAGGAGGAACAGTCTTGAGGTAAGTTCGGACAAGTAGGAGAGGGGGTATCTCTCTTCCCTGTCTTCACATACCCTCGCGCTTAACTCCCAGATCCGGAGCTTTCCTGGTCTCCCTAACGCTATTGGATTTTCTCTCTTTAATCAGACTCCTATGTTTTGACGTTTAATGTGGCCTTGGAGAGTTAACTCTCCACTCGCCTATTCCAGGGCCCTAAAATCCTAAAACTTGTTTGTGTATTTAACTCAAAATAAAAATTTCTAGTTGATTTTAATTAGCACTTGATTTTAAGGGCTGTTCTTTAAGTCAAAGGATGGTGGAAGTGAAACTAGTGGTGTGTTTTTTTTTTTTTTTTACGTAAAAAAGATTAATAAAACTTAACTATATACTTATGCATGCAATCATTGTTTTTCGATGAAAAGAATACTCTACTGGGTTGAAGAAAACATTATGAAAACAAAAATTTTCTTTTCTTTTCTAGTAACACACTTCACATACGCAAAAACCCAAAAGAATTGCTAATGTTTTAACTATGCAAACTAATGCAAACTAAATGAAGATGCAAGATTGAAAACTACTCTAACGAGAAATAAAAGTTGCTTTGTTTATCAAATTTTTCTTTTTCCACTTACAATATTTAGATGGAATCAAAGATGCTGCAATTCGTCTAAATACTAAAAGAAAAACTCAAGATAACAAAAACACTTTCATTCAGCAAAAGGAAACAAAATGAAAAGCAAATTCAAGAAAGCAAAAACTAAAACTTTTCAAAAAGTTCACTTGAAAGTAGCAACAAAAGGGTCTTTTTGAAAATGCTTTCAACAAAAACCGACACTTCGCAATTGTAACAAGCAAGAAACACCTTTTGCAAGTTGACACCCAACAAAGAATGAAAACTCAACAAAAAACAAATGTGCTCAAAAAGGCTTTCGACAATGGAAGGTAGCAAGGAAAGCTTTGGTAACAAAGAACAAAAAAAAGATCAAAAAGATGGTTCCAAGAAAGTATCAAAATGACAACTTTGATGAAACAAAGATGTAACCGGTCATAAAAATTGGTTTCGTTAAGCAAACAAAAAGTCACCAAGAAACAAAGTTAAACACAAAGATCAATAACAATATTTTCTGCTCTGATCACTCAGGGCAGCCAAGATTCCAATAAAGAAATCTTGCGTGTTTAAAGCAAAAAGATGATGACACTTGCAAACACAAAACAAGACCAAAACTCCTTATAATTAGAGAGAAATCGGAGTAAGGACACTTGCTGTAAGGCAGCGAACTGATACTGACAAAGATGATTGTTTAAAACTGACTGAAAGCACCAGACACACTCCAGAGACAAAAAGGTTTATAAATCCTGAAAGTTTCCAGGTATACGTGCCTGCATTCAATGCAGAATGCGTGTATGCACGACTGTTTCTGAGGAAACCTGCGTATACGCGGGTTCACTTCAGACAACAAGCATTTATACGCTTCTGTAACTAAACAAAACGGCGTGTATATAATATTTCAGGAAAAATGAAAAAGAGACTCAAGAAACTGGTAAAACTCAGAAGTCAGAAACAGACCAGACAATAATAATAAGCCAGCAAGCTACTGAGCCCTGATAGGCTTGACAAACGCCTAACTAGGAACAACAAAAGTGTTGTTCCCTAGCGGAGTCACCAGTTCTGTTGTGGGATTTTATCCACTAAGGCTCTTGGGTGGAACCCTAGCCAACTGAAAGTTTTCTAAATCAAGAAACATGCACACACACAACCATTATGCTACAAAAAGCTATTTCTAAAGTGAGAAGGATGTACCTCAGGTCCTACGTTTGGGTATTTCCTCAAGGGTCCAAACCCTTCTTCACGTCCCTTCCGTTCCTTTGCCCTGCAAAAACAACAATTCCAAAGAATATAGTAGTATATGGACAAAGATTTATGTGAAAATCATCTTTATGTTATACAAGAAAGGAGTTAGTTATAAACTTTTAGACATCCATTCATACATGAAATTCAAACACGAACATCATTAACATAAAGAAAGAAGCATATCGGGAACAAGACATGTTTCTTTATTAGACAAATAGAATAGTACAAAAAAGAGCAATATCACCTGAACCACTTCTGCAGGCTCAAAGCTCAGCCTCCTTCTGGATTCGTCCCGCCTCAAGCCTCTAGTAGGTCTCCTTCCAATACTCACTCCAAGATGTCATAACTAAGGGATGAACATCCAATCACAAGGAAACAAGGGTTTCTTGTACAAAATGGGGGAAGTGCAGAAGGCACAAGGGTCTTCAGACCTGATCAGGGGGAAATCTCATTATAATAACCTTTCTCTATATTCTCTCCTCCTTTTGGCCTTCCCTTTGGTGTCTTTTTATACCAATTCCAAACTAGTTTTTTAGTTAGGAATTGGTTTGGGATAGTTGAGGCCACGGGCACTAACAGGTGATCAGCAGGTAAAACCCACGATCTCCGCCCGAAAATAAGGAGTTTTATAAATTTTTAAGTGTTTTAATACATATACGCGGGTTGGGTATATATGAACCCGCGTATACACGCATTTAACTCAGGGAAATGTCGCGTACAAGGAATAAAACACTGTTTTTTAGATTTTGTACCAGGTCTGGAAGGAGGGGTTGCCCTAGGCCATGAGTGCAGTATCACAAACCATAATAGTGAGATTTGGAGCTATAACATTTAACACAAACAAATATGGGGTAAGTCAGACGCCAATGATTTATGAATATATTTATTTAAGTTGTATCCATTCAAAATGATTAATAACTTGTATTTGAATTTATGTAATGTTGAAAATGACAGTATCAGTTGTGTACACTCGTGGCATTTGATGAACAACAAATCGGGGTGCCTGTTGCATGGGTCGTGGCATCACAAAACACATCAGATGATATTGCAATATGGCTGGAGAAGCTCATGCACAAGTGTTTCCAAACCCGTCCTGATTGGAAAGTCAATTCTTTCATGATTAATGATGCACTAGCTAAAATCAGCTCCTTGAGGTAACTTAACATTGTCATGATATAATCAAACTTGCATTTTTTCTAAAAATACCACACTAAAATGCATTGAATATGGCAGGAGGATCACAAGTTTTGATGTGATCTTATGCGTTTGGCATGTACGGAGGGCTTGGTTGAAAAATGTCAATCGGTTGGCCACTAGTTCCATAAAAGCCAAAGAGATGTTTAGTGAGTTAGGTTTCATCATGAAACACACTCTCAATTATGAAGTGGAAGATGCAATCAATCAATTTTTTATCAAGTTTGTAGATGAAGAGAAGTTCTTAGACTATTTCAACAAGAATTGGGTCACTGGAGATAAGATTCGTAAGTAAACATTTTTTCTCATACTATATGCATTTTTTTCTTTTATAAAGGTGATATAGTGAGACTGACATCATTCTATTTGCAATTAGGTATGTGGGTGAAACGTTGTCGGGAGTTTCCTCATGCAAATCAGGAGACCAATAATGTTGTTGAGTCATACCATTGTTACCTAAAAACAACATTTCTATCTGACAGAAGGAAAAAATGTGCCCGGAGGATGGATTGGTTATTGCATATGCTACTAACAACAGTTGAACCTTGTTATCAGTTCAAGGAAATCTTAAAATAAGAAGGATTTCTAAACAACTACAAGAGAGAAAAGCAGCTAGAATCATCAATGGAACGAGCAAGAAAAATTATGGATACTAATTGTTGTCCTCATGAGAACATAACCCGTGCTTATTGGGTGAGAAGTCAGACAGATCGACATAAAAAATACCTTGTCACCTTGTATCGTAAGGATTTTATAACGTGTGAATGTCCATGGTCTATCCGTGGAAACATTTGCAAGCATGCCATAAAGGTTAATTGGTTGTATTTCCAATCGGATAATTCAAATCCATTGATTCATCAGCATGCAGAGGATAACATATGCAATGACCCACCTAAGATCAATATAGAGCCTCAAAACCATAATGAAGATGTCGATGCTACTCTTATGGCCACAAATGTTGTTGATGCAGATGTCGGGGCACTTCATTTGGCAAGGGAGGAGTTGTTTAGCTATACACATATCATTTTAGATAATCCTCCTACTACTTTGGCGAAGACAATCCAGTTGACTGATATGCTTAAAAAAATGTTGGATTAAGCCAATAATTTGCACGTTACTGATTTTGACTTCACACCTGGATTGGAATCTCTTGATCCATCTTTGAAGAGGAAGAAGAGTTTCCTTAGCCCCACAAAGAAAAGAAGAAGTAGCAGAAAAAACAATGGTTTGGAAATTGATTTAAATGTTGATCCATCAGAATATGAACCATTTGAGTTTCGATACCTCAATAAGCGAGGACGTCATCGATCAAATAATGCCATCTCTATGGTTCCAAGTTAGTTTCATGTGTTGAATAGAGTCATGATTTTAGATTTAAGTATTTAATCATCACTATTGTTTAACATGTGGTATGTTTATTTTTATAGCAATGCAACAATCCTCAACCATGGCAATAACACAAGACCAAAGGGAGATGCAAGGCCATCCAACCTTACTTGCCATGCCAGGTACATTTGACACTCTTTCATTATGTGTGTACATATACCTTGATGCTCTAGAAAATTTCTTTGCGATAACGTTTGACATTTTTATAGGTAACTATAGAATAAGTGGAGAAGCATCATCTTCTACCATGACTGATCATCTACAGAAGGACTTCAACTCTAGTGGGAATCAATGAGGTATGCACAAAGAATAGGTAAGCTAGGTTATTATGGCGTCGTCAGGTGGCCCTTTATCATATGATAAGTATATTTATGTTTTCCCATTGTTATGTTGTTGTAAAAATACCTTTTTCATAATATGTTCATGGACACAAATCAAACCCCTTATTTGGAATTTTGAAGCTTGATTTGGTATTTTTGAAGAAGATTACAAACTTGCCCATGCCCAGGTCTGATACCACTTGAAAGCTTGGTATTGCATACTCAAGTGTTAATGTTTGATACATTGGATGCTTGTGTGAATTTATTATCTTTCCATCATGGATCTGCATATCATATCTTTGTTTAGATGGACATAATGAATCACTTCTAGAGGCTATAGTTTCTTTTTTCTCCTTGTAAACAAATAAGCCCTTACATCCATACCAACCAATACATTATGCATCCTGTCCATACTCTATAACCTTCAATGCTTACATAAATACAAGTTTGTAGTTTTATAAAGTACACAAATAAAAAATATGTCCATACCAACCAACACATTTGTCTCCTTTACATAAGAAATCATGGTGTTGTCCATGCTTTTGATGCCTTCCTCATGTCATTTTTGTTGTACATGATCCCTCCTCTTGTCAATTAATGACCTGAACCACTAACTTGACACTGCTTCATTGTGCACTGTGACATTTTTATCTAACTTCTTCGGAAAATGAGGAACTGATGTGAGTGTCCACATTTGTGGAGCCCAATATTAGTATCTTCTGGGAAGGGCTTTAATTATCATTGACTGCTGGGGTGTACTTCTGTTTTTTGGCTTCTCTTGTTTCTATCTGTGTAGGCAGTACTATTTTTGAGTTTATAAACTGAAAAACTGTTTTAAGTGTGGTAGCTTTAATTTCTCTTCTTTTACACTTTTCATTTAATTCACAATAACAAAATTAGCAGGAGAATCTGGTACACAAATCACTTACTGCACTTATATGGTGATGTGATGAATGTGGAATGGCCTTGAATGATTAGCCTAGGGTATTTTACTGGAGAATTTGGGATGGGAGATTATTCATTGGTTTGTAATGGTTAGAGTAGATTCTGGAAGATAACAAATGGATAATATTTGAATGGGGGAGGTTGAGATGATTCCCATGCTTCATGTACTTGGGCAGTTGAGTTTAGTAGCATACAGTGGCTGAGAAACTAGTATTTTAGAGAAGAAGAAACGAAGCATTGATCAAAACAGAGTTGAACATGCCCAAGGTAACAAGCTGCTCAAATTTACATCCTTGGTGAGTGCTTTTCATGTTAATGTGGTTAGAACGGTAGTATTGCTGTTTAATTGGACTTTTAACCTCTTGAGTCCCAAATCCCTTGGATATTATTCTGGGGAAAGTTTTTTTTTGGCTACATCGATTGCTCTCCAGACTTATTATGAAGCTCCTGACAAGTGGCAAGAACTGATTTAGACTAATCTAATTTCATCTTAATTGCAGTCTCTTGGAAGCCATTTCTTTCAGCCAGTCCAATTGTTCTAATCTCTAAAGCTTTGTTGAAACTATCGGTCCTGATGAAGTGCTTTAACTTACCACTTGATCTAGTAGTAGTCCCTTAGGAGCCCCTCCTAGGAACCCTGCTAAATTGAGCGATAATAGGTCTGATGGTTTATCTGGTTATTAAATCCATCTAGGAAGATGCACACACAACAAATCTATCCAGGAAGATCCATACATAGTAAGTCTCTCTCTCTCTCTCTATGAAATTTTGGTGGGTTGGTCACCACAATTCCAGGCTGAGGAAGTCAAGGCAGCGGGAGGATGCCGAGACCTAGTCTAACGTACAGCAACGAGGTGTTTGAGGTTGTCTAGAGGCCGCAGGGATGAAGTTTGTTGAGCAGCTTATCATTATTACGGGTTCCTACTAAGGCTATTTTTAGGGCAGCGGTGCAACATTAAACCTATCCCAAGGAAGCAAAAACCTTATCTAGATCTTCTGGGATCAGGCAAGACCTTAAAAACCATCTGTGACACATACATGTTTAGATTTGGATAACTGAGCATCCAAACAGCCTTCCTAGGCAGTGGCTTTCCCCCTGAGACGGCAGTAATGCTAGCACAGCAAGGGCTGGGAATATTATTGTATGGAAAGAAGAATTTTGGTAGGAAGGGTTTGTCACAAACCCTCCTAGGTAGCATAACAAGTCTCGGAAACAGTACCAAGAATCCTGAAAGATTTACAACTGATAAATTGTGAGTTGCTAAGTAACAGTATAGCTAAATATAGTTGGTTGTGTTAGAATAATTACTACAGTTCTGTTATTAAATTATTAAGACCGTACAAGACAGAATTTGTAGAGTGAAGTGTTGTAAATATTACTCATTTCGTATCATTGAACTGGTATCATGTGCCTGAGTTATCAATGCAATTGAATGTGGAATTGTGACCTAACTAGTGGAGGGTTGTAATCTACTGTTTATTGTGAGCTAACTGGTGGAGAATTGTACTCTATTGTTTATTGTGCACTTAATATCACTACTGTCTAAGATTGGAATTAAATACAGTCATCTGGGTGACTATGGTTATATGTTTTTGATAACCCTAAGGGAAAAATTACCCTAGGATACTATAGGTGATCTCTTGAAAATGTAAGTAAACACAAAATCACACCAAGGTTTGTGTGTGCTGCTACATGCATGCTCTATCCAATGTCGAATAGGGTTGATATAATCAACACCTCCAATATATGAATAGGGCGGCCCATCATCAAGCTATGAATCACCTCCATACACTACAATTGAACATGCCTCTCCAAAAGTTGACCTACATGCTCCAACAACCTCCCCTATTTGCTACCATATATATTATAGATAACCTGTTGTAGCCTCAACCAACAAAAGCTTAGAAGGTCTCTTCAAGGTAAACATGCAAAAAAAAATCTCTCTCATTCCTGCCCTCAATTAGACCTCGACATGATGCATGCCATAAAAAAATAGATCCAGAAAGAAAACCAAATCAGGTCATGATTTAGGGCTTGATGCCCTCTTTCGAAAGAATGAAAAGTGTTGCAATACATCAAAGATTGTGCATGTTGTTGTCCCAAAAATATTGAAGTAATAAAAGTACATCCCCTTGCTTATTTTTTGTACACCCAAAGAGACAGCCAACAAAGGTAAGTACAAATTGTTAAATAATACGCAAAAATGCAAGTAGAGATTAACAAGAAATCGTGTTCAGAGCTAAAAAACTGATCTCATAACTAGAAACCAAACTCTATGGAGCACTCTTCGAAGTACAAATACAGATAAAGAAGATCACTAGCGTAATAATACTCCACCCTAGAGAAAAAGAATGTATATAAACCGAAGCCAGGCAGCTTTGTTCAAAGATGACACCACATGAGAAGATGTACTAACTAAAGTGGTTAGATAAGTGCATAGAATTAGCCATCAGAAAAAAGAAAAAGTAAATTTCAAAACTCAACCACAACTACACATGTGGATGAGATAGACGTTGATATTTTGTTGCTGAAACTCTATGCAATTGTATTTGGAAGGCAGTATCTATGGGACAAAAATGCAAAGTTTCAACAAAGACTAAACCAATACAAGTTTGTCAAGGATGAAAAGTTCCAAGAAAGAAAATTTCAAACTCCATGGGAGAGTCCAGGAGTGCCATGGGAGGACAAGCAAAGTGCCATAAGAGCACAGGAAAATTCCCACAAGACGCAAGTAGAGTACAGTCTGATCATCATTGGAGTTAACTTAGGAGTAATCACCCAAAACAAACCAGGGAGCATTTTGTTTTGGGTAGGAGACTGTTCCCAAGAGCACTCCCACAATGCTCATGTTCAGAGCACAATTTGAGAGTAGGATTGTCTGGGGAGAAGAAATTCCAGTATCACTGCTCCAAAATCAACTATTTCCTTGCCTCATTACTGAGATTCTCTTTAATTGTTTTCCTACTTCTACTTCATTTATTGCCTACCTCAACTTAATTGTTTTTTCTTTTGACATCTTTATCACTAGTTGTCCCCAATTCTCTCCCTCTAACTCTTATCTGCCTTTAACAATATTTCAGTGTTAATGCTAGCCTATATCATCTTCTCAACTTATATTTCCTCTCCCAACTCCCTTTTATATTTCCACTTGTTTTCCCCTCTAATTCTTCTACCATAATGTCCACTATTCCTTAGGATTTTGACTCGGAATTTTATTATGGATCCTTCACCCTTAGATGCTAGGAGAAATGCTTTTGTTTCAACACAACACACTCTTATGCCTCTAAAGATAGCCCTGGAGACTACCATCATGGATCATTCTCCTTGTGATATTCTTAGAGACATTCTTGTGGGAAACTAGAGATAACCAATAATACTATTAACATTGGGGAGGATTAAGCAAGGACTATCTTCTCATTTCCCCTTTTTCATATATATTGCTACTCGTGATAATTAACGATACTATTAACATTGGGGAGTATTAAGTAAGGACTTCCTTCTCCTTTCCACTTTTTCATATTTATTGCTACTTGTCTGATTTATTTTCCTTTAAAAATGTTTAGGGTTATAGCCTTCTTGTTTTATTAGGTCCTTTAGAAAGAAGTTTCTTTTAGACTCCTTTTGTCATTGTTACAGAACTTTGCATTCCCAGTTCCATTGAACTATTTAGGTCATAGGTGAGCATTAATATAATTGTTTTCTTTCATTCTTTCTAGATTCTCTTGGTGTCAGATTTTTCTGCCTCTATTGAATCATTGATAAAACTTGAGGTTCTCCTTACCCATTTCCTTTCGAGTCTTTACTTATCCTTTCGGCTGTCCCTCTTTTTATTTGATATTGCAAACTTTTCTTGTGTTTTGGTGATCAGTTTGATCCAAACTCTCATTGCACGTCCACATTCATGACATAACCTGCATTTAAAAGATATTCCTTCATAATCTAATTGTTGTTCTCAAGCACGGTCAAGCAGACTAGGCACAAATTTTCAAGGAGTGTTACAGCTCCAGATTAAAGCAAATTCGGCATATATGACATTTCCCAATCCCTTGTTTGAACTAACAATCTTACATACTTGCCTAGAACTTCCCTTCAAAATCTTCCTCATTTCAAACACCACAAAAAGAAGAAGAGCCTCTTTCACACTAGTCCAGTATTACACATATAATCCCACCTCGTTCGAAAGCCACCGCCCCTCACTGAAACATTGTTTCTCTGTCCTCAAGGTTTGTGAACCTTTCAGTAACATAAATTCTCTCACAAAGCATGATTTCTGTTTGTCCTTCCAGATCCCAATTATTTCTCACCCACCATCTCAGGGCTCCTGAAGAAGACCCAAAGCCTAGAAATCTACAAATTACGTGGTTCCTTAGATAACTTAGCTTTACTTGAACCCTTGGTGTTTCTTCTACTTTCAGCAGGCACCCATTCAACCATCTCGTGGGAGGAGCTGTCATCCTCTGTTTCAATACCTTCACCCTGGTTTTCCCGATTTCTCCAAAGTTGTTGTTGGTGGCCCCTCTGGGTCAGATGTTCCTTCTGTTCTGTTTACCGCTCTTCTAAACCAGATATTGTACTTGATTATTTGATACCTATTTTGTCCAAATTTACTAAAATCCTGTCACTCCCACTATATCGCACAGTAGCAAGTCCATGCTAAACCTTGTAATTAACTTGAAAACTAGACCTCAGTTAAAATATGTAAGTTATTGACAAGCAATTTAACCGAATTATCACTCTCTAGTCTTCCAAAAATACTTAGCAAGTGACTGAATCATCATCGCCGAAATTTCCAGAAATATGTAGCTCGTCACTGATTTTCATTGCCCAAGTTTAGAAAATTACCAACCCAGTAATAATTTTTAACGGGGCAAAACTCTAAAACCTTTGCATTATAGTTCTCATTATTCCACTACCTATGTGAACAATTTATAGAGACATTATTAGGAAAGCGAATAAAATCCAAAAACATTACAAAGAAAAAGGGCATACCTACCAATAAAATTCACTCTTAATCAAATTCATTTAGTGTAGTTTAAAGCATATTTTATGTGTTAATTTTGTGGTTTCTCTTCAATCAATTCCAAATGTGTTAACAGATTTGATTTTGTTGTAATTTATTTAGCTCTTAAATCTTAATTTTTGTCATCTATTTACATTATGAAGATTAGTTGATACTTAGTATCGCTTCAATTTTTTATGACTTGTAGCAGAGAAAGATCCTGTGAATTTATTTGAACCTTTATATTTGTGGGTGATCTTGAAATGTCAGTGTTTTGGTGGTCTTTTGTGTTAAAATGTTTCTTGCCACAAATAGCATAATGCGAATAGTTGTTCATGAGACTAATGTAGCACCATGTTGTTCTGAATCAGGTTTATCATCCAAACATTAACTCCAATGGTAGCATCTGTTTGGATATCCTCAAGGAACAATGGAGTCCCGCACTGAAAATCTCTAAGGTCCTTTTGTCAATTTGCTCTCTTCTGACTGACCCAAATCCTGATGATCCTCTTGTTCCTGAAATTGCTCATATATACAAGAGCCAAAGGTCTCATTATGAGGAGACAGCAAGAGCATGGACTCAAAAGTATGCCATTAATTGATTCCACTCTTGTCATATGAAAGCCAGGGAAGAATTTGCAGTTCACGAAAACTTGGTTTTGCCTGTATCAAGTTTGAATCTTCCTCAAGTCAGGAAGACAGGAAAATTATTGTTGACGCTACAAGATTGAAACTTATGGTGATCAATCAATCTCATATGATATAAATGAATATGGTTTCTATCTATACATTTATAAGTGGAATTTGGTGCTTGATTCATAATTAACAATGGATTTTGGCTTGATTCAAGCAGTGAGGATTTCCTTCATTTGTTAGTTTTTTGTAAGAATATTAGTATGGTTTCTATTGCTTTAAATAATGCTATGCAGTTTCTTGAGAAAAGTATTTTCTTAAGTGTGTTTTCCAGGTGCCATTAGATAAGCTTTATTGGTGCAGCCTTCTTGTCGTTTTCCTCTATTTTGCACAAAGTAGTTTCATGGTTTAAGATTAACATATGGCTGTATGGTTGTATGTTTATAGCTCATACCTCTAATTTAACCGATCTGGTTTTGGAATTTCAGTGCCCTCTGGGATTAGGAATGTTGTAAGATATACGTGGATATAGTGTTGTAGATGATCCCTCCTCTTGTCAATTAATGACCTGAACCACTAACTTGACACTGCTTCATTGTGCACTATGACATTTTTATCTAACTTCTTCAGAAAATGAGGAACTGATGTGATTCATCTTAATGCAAAAAATTATAAGATTCGACAAACCCCTGTTCAACATTGAAATTGATGATAGCATTACATGTTATTAATTATCAATGTGTCTAATATTTTGACCCACATCTATGTATATTTATATCAGAAAAACTTTATAATCATGGCAAGGAAACCAATTTGCCTACTTATAGATTACAATTACCAACATCATAATAAGATGCATCTATTTTCTAGGTTATCCTCTTAAAGTGGACCAAAACCATTTCTCTAATTGCTCATAGATTGCCAACACTTATGCATGTTTAAGAATGAGATAGTTAGCACAAGAACTATTTAGTTTCATGATAATCTATTACGAAAATACCATTAAGTAATGCACTGATTTGAAGTGCATTGTGGTCAATGGATGACTATGGTTGGTGTAAAGTGAGTTGAAACGCATTGTGGTCAATGGATGATTATGGTGGTTGCAAAACCCCTCTTGAAATTTATGGTATTCATTATTGCCTCTTGGAATTTTATGGTATGTCTATTTTAAATCTTTGGAGTTGAAGTGCATTGTGGTCAATGGATGATTATGGTGGTTGCAAAGCCCCTCTTGAAATTTATGATATGCATTATTGCCTCTTGGAATTTTATGGTACATCTATTTTAAACCTTTGGACTATTTAGTTAACTTGTCCTTGACCAACATCAATGTTGCCAGCACAGCCTCTCCTCCTTAGCTAAGCCACTGTCGAACCATCTTTGGACTGTGCCCCTTGAGATGTAGATGTACTACATTATCTTTGTTCCCACTATCAATCTAGACTACTCATCATGGTTATTTGCTAATGGATCCTCTTGAGGAACTTCCATTCCCTTCAGCCTACAATCACTAAAAGAGTACAGTAACAAATTTTGCATAAATGGCGGGGAATTTTTCCTAAATAACCAAATGCATGCAATGAGCACACAGAAAGAAACATGAAATCACCATTTGCAGTTTCCAACTTTAAGGATAATATGATCTTTTAATTCCTCCTCTTCAATGTTAATCTGGATATTTTTTGCTCCCCTTGTTTATCTGTTGAGTATTACAGGGTCCAACTCCAAGACACTACCAAACAGGAATTCTATTTTTGTGAAAAGCCCCGGTGCCTTAAATTCATTAGGAAGGTAAAGCATTCTAATCCAAAACAGAATTTTCAAAGCAGCTAACGTCAATGGGGTAAAATAATGAAAACCAAGAACACTATTTTTAAAGAACCATGGCTCCCCTAATAACAAAATTTCCAAGATCCTTAATCTCCAAATAAAAATATTGATAAAACCCTTACCTCTTATGCTCAAATGAACACCACCATGTAGTATACTCTCCCACGCAGACACTGAACATTTTTTCATTACCCAAGAAGGTACTATCAACCCCAGTCAGTGTTCTTGCATGTATATTGAAAGATTTCTCAGAATTCAGGGACTTTTTAAACTGTAGAAAAATTTGATTCAAATTCTCCTAGAAAATTATCTAGTCTTTCTGGGATGACACTGACCACCAGATGTTGCTCATGATACCTACTGCTAGGTGACAAAAAAATTGCAGAATTCACGGACTCTCAAAAATTGACATGCTGCTGATAAAAAAGCCCCAACTCTTTTTTCGCTTTCCTCTTACCAAACATTTGGTGTCTAGAGGGTTCCTGAGCAACCACCTCCTCTTGGGATACTAGAGGAGTTGCCATCAGATGGTCTACTTTTATCTGCTAAAATGCACTAGATTTCCTTCACAGACACCGTTCACCAGATTTTTCTGGTGTTTGTAGTTATTTAAGTTCTATATAATGTATATTCTTAATGTCAACTTCATTTGAAGTTAAGATATTTTTGTATGATATAGATATTATTAATTTACATTAGTTATTTGATAAATAAATAGATAATAATCTATATTATGAGAGGACAAAATAAATGAAGAAAATACAAATGATGGCCCATTGAATAATTTAAAGCCATATCTATATAAACTTCAAACTTAGAAACATAACACATTCTTAATGCTTTAAGATTAAATCATTTCACACAAACCAGAAACATCGTAATTCCATCAACTTTGTAGATGCAAGAACTAAAGAACATTCTCTAATGGTTGGATCAGAATTTCTCTAATGGTTGGATTAGAATTAGAACATTTAGGCTTCCACAATCCATAATCATAGTAGAAGTGTTGCTTCAGAAGTGTGATGCAAGGATTTTGTTCAATATTTCAGGTAGCCACTCCACCCACTCTCAAATACCAAGGTCCAAAAATAAACAGATATGCTATTCCAATATTGTTTTTCTTCTCGGAATACAAGATTCTTGTTTTTCTTCTCGGAATACAAGATTCTTCTTTTATGTTTGATACATCCCTATCCTTTTCTTATTACACCATTCAAAAAATGAGATTCTCAACAGAATAGCTCATCACACATGTTATCTGTTTATTGATAGATTCTTTAAATACAAGAAGCATATTTATTTGTTCATGGATTCTCTGAATACAAGCAAGTTAAAATCACTGAAAACACCATATATTACTTTTATGATTGAATGGGGATATTTTCTCTGAGCAGTGTTCAAATACTTTCAAGAGTTCATGTACAAGGTTATTGGCAACTATTACTAAACCGTGCTTGCCCTGTATATGTATCATACATACACCAGATTAGAATTCTTGCTAGGGTTGAACATAAGAACAACCATTTGGAGTTTCGATTAATCTGAGTAGCTCTTAACATTTGGTCCATCAATGAATCCTTCAGTTTCTTAGAGAAATCAATGAATCCTTCAGTTTCCTTAGAGAAATTAAATAAAGAAATGGCTCCCACAAAATTTACTGAATGGGTGATTAACTGAACAGGAATACGCGCATCAAAAGCTGCAAATAACTGACAACAAAGTTCATAAAATTTAGAAGATAGAGTCCATCATATTACATGTATGAATTCAGGAAAACTGACATGAAGATGGGAAAAATGTAAATGTTTAACTAGGGCATTCCCCTGTGGAGGTTCAGAAGACGAATTCAGGGTCCACTTTCCAAGGTCACTCCTAGAAAAGAAAAAGACAAAAGCAAAAGCCTATCTAGTCTATAAGATCTGGAACCTCTACTGGCTCTCCTGGATGAGGATTGCCAAGGAAAAAATTGTTTACCCCATGGAGGACTTTCAAACTTCAAGAATGGAATGTTGCAGTTTGCCATAGTCCAAGTATAAAGATAGATTTTCTGGGCTGCTTAACATTTAAGCTAACCAAAAAGTATTGAACAACAAAAGAAAACAACAGAACTTAGAAAAACATCTTTGTTTTCTTTATTAACTCTGGAAATAAAACCAAACAAAGTGGATCCGCTCTTTCGTAAACTAAATGAATAAAAAAAGTAGAGGGACACTACTACTATTGCACCATCCTAATTAACTTAATTCAACCCTAATTAACTTCTAGAAAAGTGCGCCCAAGGTGCTTTCAGAAGTTTCCTAGAATAGAGAGCCTCACTTCTCGACTAATGCACACTAGTCTAAAACTGGAAACCTCATCTACCATGCACTTTTCCTATAAATTGATAACAACAATTAAAGGATAGAAACAGTGCCTAAAACAAGGATGTCTATATTTTCACTATAAGAGATGAGACAAATTGAAGAGGGAGCATGCATAAACCTCATTGACATACCATTCTAGATTTCGCACCCCAAGTAGATAGCTATCTATTATCTATTGGATGAGGAGGACACATAGGTAAAGAAACCTTTCATCACTGATCAACAACCAACGAACAAATCACATAGCATATCAATATCTCTCCAGAAACAAAGATCTGAGAAGGTGTTTGGAAGGATCAGACAACATCATAATGTATTGATGATAATCACAAAATCATGAACCAGTTACTTTTCTCAAAATACATTTGTCCATGTACATGGAATATATTACATTTGTCCATAAATTTGTCTCCTATACAAAAAATTGTAATCATTGCGTGTTGGGGAAAAATAAAACATTAATAGGTTCTTCTTTAGTGAAAGAACCATGCTATGATAGACCCCAGAAAAATGATAACGACAACCCATTCACACAATGGGGATTTATATTGATGGTGATCAATGATTTCTGTTGCAGTGGATGGTGATCCTATGTCATTTTTGGAATCTACATATGTGCTTAAAAATGCTCTGGACATTATATCAGTGGACATCTTTTCAGTATCTGCAGAGTGATTGATGGTAAAATGTTGAAATTGACAACTCCAATTTATTGCTTCCTTATGAAGAGGCTTTAAATTGTCCTTCTGAACCTGATAGATGCCTTTCATCTGATTACATATCAACTCCGAGTTGGTGAAGACTTCAATATCATTGACATCATGTTGTTTTGCCTCTTTTAATCCTTCAACAAGGGCAATGTAATATGCCTCATTGTTTGTCGTCATTCCATGCACTTCACTATTTCCATGAATTAAATGATTTGTTGCCATATTGTAAAGGACAAATTTAATAACTGCTCGACCTGGATTTGGAAAGCAAGACACTTCAATGCATAAATGCCACTTTTGCACCATTTTTTACACTTCAAAAACCTGAAAAACAAATAACAATAAATTCATGTTAAATAAGTAGACAATTATCTATTTCCTAATACTCAACATGTTTTTCAATCATATATAATTAAAAAAAGCAGATAACTTGTGTTCATTTACACTGCAACACTTTTAATACTGGAAACTATTCTGCAAAATATATTAACTGGCAAATCAAGATTCATCCATCCGTGAATGAGAAAATCAAACATGTTTTAAAATGCCCACAACCATTAGTGTTATGCCAGAGAGACAAGTTTTCTTCGAACTGAATCGAAGAAAACTTAGCAAGTTATTCAACATATATATAAATATAAAACCTCTTTTATGCTTTTTTTGAGGTCTAAAATATCAATCACTCAATAATGACAAAAATAAATAGCACAAAAGGATGCAAAAAAATTGGGATGCAAGCATTTCCTTTAAGATGTTGCTTCTTACCTCATTCACTCTCAACAAGGAATTCCTTAAAGGAAAGATTCCTTTGAGAACATGAACAAATGCATTCCTTAAAGGAAAGATTCCAACAAACAGTAGATCTTCATTTTGTGTTTGTTTCTATCCACTCTCATATTGATACTGTATACTAACAACAGAGATATTGAAACTCACTTTATTTGTTTTGTTCATTGAAAATTGAAGACAATTTTTTTGATGAAGGGGTTTCTCGCTATAAGACTTTGTTTGTAATGTTCAAAGCTAGTTTCATTACATGAAATTGAACATTTGTACATTTTTAAACAAAGTATTGTCTGCTTTGCTTCAAGTAAAATGGTAAATGAAAATGGAACAGAAGCACATCCATCGTTTACCTTTAATGTTTTGGAGTAATGGAGGACTATTGTTCACTGAGATTCCCTATTTCAATAAGTACCTTCTCTTCATCTCAAAAAGGACTTGTAAATTTCAATAAAAATCTGTAGTTGTAAAGCATAATAAAAAGTTGTCCACTGATTTCAGGTTGTGGGAGCTAAGTTGCTACTATTCAGCGGTGCCAAACAATAAATAAATACAAAATACTAACTACAAATTGATAAAACAAATTTGTAGATATCTCTTTTTCTGCTTGATATTTTTGTTAGCAATTTCAGTAAAGTTGATAACGTGGATATCTGTTGCTCTGCTTCTCTGTTTTTTATGGGTTTTCTCATCGTTTTACAACAGCACAAACAAATTACAAATATTGATGCGGTACTTGATAGAATGAGAGCTCTCCTTTGCCATCATGACTCAAACTCAAATCAGATACATCCATATTCATAGCTTCCTTTATTAGCTTATTGTATTTGCACCGACTATAAATGATTATTCTCAATATAAGGTATTGGTCTTGACATCTTCTCAGAGAAGGTCCCAAAAGGGCTTATCCGGGCTCAGATTATGTACTGGTCTTGACTGAGAAAACTAGCTCTGCTCATATAAAGTCACAAACTTATCTTCCTTTCTCTTGAGGGGAATAATGAAAACCATTATGATCATTGTGAGAGGAGGTCTGCTTCATTTAGCAATGAAGGGCTTTTACGTTCTCTAGGGGTGGGTATCTTGGTCTTGATATCTTCTCAGACAAGGTCCCAAAAGGGGTTATCTGTGCTCAGATTATGTCCTGGTCTTAACTGAGAAAACCAACTCTGCTCATTTAAGGTCCCAAACTTATCTTCCTTTCTCTTGAGAGGAACAATGAAAACCATTATCATCATTATGAGAGGAGGTCTGCTCCATTTAGCCATGAAGGGCTTTTAGCTCTCCAAGGGTGGGCAAGTGATCATATTTGGATACAAATCCAAATCTCTGTAATTTATGTTTAAGTAATTTTATTATTACAAATACAAAAAGGACAGGACCTTATCTGAGCAGAGCTTTACCTACCATATCTTCTGCAGAGCTTTAGCTACTCATCGTGTCTTAGGGTTTACTCAGCTTCTGCTCTTTTTCCTAAAAAATTGTGATTCTATTTATACTTAGGAAATGATCCAATTTTACTTCTAACTATGAAGGTTGGAAAGATATCTTGGAGGTTGGGGGTTATTATGATGGTTCCTTTTTCATGATTTCACAATGCTCCATGGAGTTTTTGGGTCTGCGAATCGACCCAAAGCCTCAGAAAATCGTGAAACATACATATCGATTGGAACCATGAAATTATATTTTGCTGAATGTTGGTAATGGTTTCAGAAGGCGTACACAGTGAGATACCTGTACAGGTATGGTAGGGCACGCATAGGCAGATTAGTGAATTATTACCACTCACCTCAAGTCCCTGGATTTGTTGGGTCCTTTTGGGGAGGTGGTTAGGAGAATGCCCCGGGTCATTGGGATCACTGTAAATGAAATTGTGAATGTGTAGACCTGATCGTGAAAAAATTGTCAGCTACCAAATTGGAACTTCCAAACCACAATGAGAGAGTAGGTGATTAATAAAAATGAAGTTATGTTTGATCTCTCAGCATTTATTTGAGAAATAAACTCCCTGCTTTTCCAACTCAAAACCAAATTTAGTTGTTTCTCTGAAAACTCTATTTTAAGCTACAAAAGCTTCCCATTTTTGCAGTTGTAAATTAGGTGAACGTTCAGTCATTGAAACAAATTGAACAAATTCCATGTATTTCTATGACCAAAAACAAAGACCTTGGAAAAAGATTATGAAACAAATTCGGTGGACATTATCTTCAAGAAAATCGGATAAATAATTCTAAATTGTTTCGACAAGGGTTTCTGTAACCTATTTTTTCATCTCATTAACATTTCTTTCCCAACTACTATTATGACAAATAGGCTATATTGCCTGTTTTTCTGGCCTTTACTGACTGTGAACTAGCCCTACAGTCGTTGGACAAGTACTAAGTACCATTTGCCTAAGAGGAGTAGTAGACATTTAAAGTGCCATGAAAAAATCTCAATAAGTAGTAGCACGCTCTCTTGTAACTATATCTTTTCCTATTTGATGTGTCATTTACAAATTTATGTCTGTAGCAACTTTTGTTGATATACCTGTCTTTTCCTTGGCAAAGCAAAACTGCCATTTGATTTTTCCTGCACTCAATTGACGTACCATAACAATGTAATTAATGTATCTGGATGAGAAATCTATAGCTTTAGATGTGTTTTCTATGCCTTAATTCACTTGAACAATGTCTGGGTTGAACAGGTCATGCAGTTCACAGAGGCAGAGGAGCTATGTAAACATGGCTTATATGGCATTGAAGAGTGCGGTTTGCAAGTTCAAATGCAGGGTTCAAAAGAAAAGAATGCCAGTGTTGTTTAAATCATTTAAAGTGGGTATTTTTAATATAATAATGGGATGACCAGTGCTGTGTAGATAAACTAAATTTATGATGTTTCTTATTCACTGAGTTTTGATTTCAAAACTGTCATGTACAGATAGGTGTTACAGAAAATCGTTTTTCGTTTTGTTTTATAAGAAGCATAGACAAATTCCTGAAATAAAGATCTCAACCCTTTTTCTTTATTTTTTTATAAACAGTTGCAGAGATGACGACGAAGCAGGTTAGTAAGCTGGCTTTGGTCTATATGGTATGGATCGCCTTCACGCTCTAGTTCATCAGAAAAGCAGGTAATATTTTTGATATATAATTAGGCTTCTTCCAACGAGCCCTCAAGATTGTGGAGGAATTACCCGGACAACAGAGTGAAATTGTTGGGGTTCAGAAGAATACCTGGTTCTTGGGAATTCTTTTGAATCAGATGGGACTTGCTTATGTAGTCCTCAATGCAATACAGGATGGACAAAGCTTGAAGCGCCGGGGGAGCTACTGAGTGCTGCAGAGCGGGAAGCATACCCTCCAAGATTAATTGCAGTGAGCGCGAGAGCGGGAGAGAGTCGGGTCGAAGAGTAACGCGGGTGAGTAATCTGGCACCAACCATAATACTCCAGCTCGTCCCCGATTCGATCGGTCAAGGGATGTCAGGCGCCTGCAACCGGATTTTTTTGTCAGAGCTTCAATCGGGAATGTCAGGACTGTCAGGGGAGGGTGGCGGAGAAAGAGGGTGGCGGAATTAGGGGATGGTGGCAGAGGGAAGAGAGGTTGCCGGTGGCCAGAGCCGGACGATTTTCCGGCTGGTGCCGGAAAACGGGCCATTCTACAGCCTAGGTAGACTACACCGAAATCATTCCCCTTGGTAGCAATAGGTTGACAGGGACTGTTCCAACAGAATTTGGTCATCTAGCCAGGTTGACTGCCCTAGATCTCAGTCAAAATGAGTTCAACGGCAGCATACCTAAAACCATTACCAATTTGTGTCAGTTAAACTTCCTAAATCTGGGTACAAACCATCTAACTCGTAGCATACCTGCGGAAATTGCCAGTTTGAACAAGCTTGAAAACCTTTACCTCGATACCGACAATTTCACTGGTGCTATTCCAAAAGCCATAGGAAACCTTCAATCCCTTGAAATCATTTCCCTTGATAAGAACAACTTCACAGGGAATATTCTAACAAAATTTGGTCGTCTAGCTAAGTTGGAAACGCTTTCTTTGCAGCATAACTCACTAAGTGGTTATATCCCTACATTTCTAGGTAATTTTAGTCAATTGGTTTTCCTAAATCTCGGTCATAATAAGTTCAGTGGCAGCATGCCTAAATCCATTACCAAATTGCCTCAGTTAACCTACCTGGATCTGGCTTTCAATAATCTATCGAGTAGCATACCTGCGGAAATTGCCAATTTGAACCAGCTTGAACTACTTTATCTGAATACCAACAATTTCAGTGGTGCTATCCCTGAAAATATTGGTAAATGTATGGCACTGCAGTACTTAGATTTGTCCCAAAACAATCTTAGTGGAAAGATTCCTGCATCTTTAGGGAACTGCAAAGCTCTAAAGGATCTTATACTCACAGGGAACTTGATGTCAGGCACAATACCATCAAGTTTGAAGAAATGTACTGCTTTACAGAGATTGAAGTTGTCAGGGAATTCACTTAGTGGAGATTTGACAATCCAGTTTTCAAATTCTCTACGAATTTTCTCGGCACATTCTAATAAAT
Organism: Pinus taeda; assembly: GCA_000404065.3. Classification (NCBI taxonomy): domain Eukaryota; kingdom Viridiplantae; phylum Streptophyta; class Pinopsida; order Pinales; family Pinaceae; genus Pinus; species Pinus taeda. The sequence goes on from APFE031050545.1 coordinate 204,037, forward strand.
TCAGTGGGATTTTGCCTTCATCTTTAGCTAATTGCACCCAACTTCAGTTGTTGGATTTAAGAAATAATGAGTTTACAGGATGGCTTCCACACTACATTGCTTCTTTTTCTGACCTGAGAGTTTTAAGTATGCGCTATAATAAATTCAGTGGTAGTATTCCCTCGTGGATTACAAATCTTCAGCAATTGCAAGTGTTGGATTTCTCCAACAATCATTTTGATGGAAAAATACCATCCAATATTAAAGGACTACATGGATTCAAAATCAAGCCTCAACTTAGTGGTATCACATTATATGAAGATGTAAGGATTATTATAAAGGGAGCTGAGTTCACTTTAACATATGTACTGGTAACAAACACAATTTTTGATTTGTCTAGCAATAATATTATTGGAGAGATACCTTCAACTATGGAAAGTCTAAGAAGCTTGAGATTACTGAATTTATCTGGAAACCATTTGGAAGGACAAATACCTGTATCATTTAGTCAAATATCTACTCTAGAACAATTGGACTTGTCCAAAAATAATTTGAGTGGAATAATTCCTCAAGATCTCTCTAAATTAATGGAATTGTCTTATTTGGATGTTTCAAATAACAAGCTTTGTGGGAGAATTCCAAAAGGAACACAATTTGACACCTTCAATATGGCTTCATTTCAGAAGAACAAGTGCTTATGTGGCAATCCTTTACGAACATGTACACAAATGGGAAAGAAAAAGGAAGAAGGTAGCTTTAGTGAAGGTCTAGGATGGTTGAGTCATGTATCTAAACATCTTTCATTGATTGTCGAATAGGAGTTGGATTTGGTGGAATGGTAAGTGTCATGACATTATGTAATAAGGGTACGTTTTGGAAAATATCTCTCAATCCTAAAAGATTTTATGGAGAGTATCGATTTCCTACATAGCTAAAAAGTTTGTTTTAGCTCATTATATTATTATAATGATAGCAACATATACTATTAAGATGGTATGAAAGTATGCCAGAAAAAATAAACAAATCAGTTATGTTGTTACATCCATAATGTTGTTGTAATGATGAAAACACTTCATTTTAAAAAAAAATTCCGAAAATCATGAATTATTGATGCATTTGTACTATTATATTTTTTAATTAAATATTCTTTATTCACATTTTAAATTTGATTTACTACT
>APFE031050545.1:205615-235945 GCA_000404065.3 Pinus taeda
TAAATTTAATTAGTAAAATATGCACAAAAGATATGAAGAAATTATTCCTCACATACAGTGATTTTTTATTATTACGATAAACACTCAATTTCAAATAATAAAACGAAAATGAGGAAATAATGAATTTTGACGATTTTCAATGGCCCCACTTACTAACACTGACAAGTCAATATTAAATATGATTATATTCCTTTCATAAACGTGTGCACAATGCAGGTTAGTGGAGACAACGATGAGACACCACTATCGCCCCCAAAGTGGAGACAACGATGAGACACCATTATCGCCCCACTCATTGCGACTGACAAATCAAATTTAAATATGATTATATTCTTTTTATAAAGGTACAAGTAATGTAGGCTAGTGGGAACGACAATTTTACATTATTAATGTTGGAGATAATGGAAAATTTTATAATAATATGAAATGGTTCACCCCACACATATTAGGGTTTAATTTCTATTTTTTAGGGTATGGTTTTAATTTCTCTATTGTTATGTATGATATATAATGTTTCAATATATTGAAAATGTTTGAAGTATATTGAGAGAGTAAGCAAAGTCAGATTCATGATTCAAATTCTATTTAGTAGAGCTGATAAAAATTTTTTATTTATTAATTTAAACATCTGAATTTTTAACATGGTATCAAAGCAGGGCAAAATTTTTTATTTATTAATTCAAACATCTAGATTTTTAACATGGTATCAAAACTTCAGCGCTGAAGAAACCTGTACTTGAGTGGAGAGAGGGCTACCTGTACTTGAGTGGAGAGAGGCCGGGAAGCCTGAGACGGAATCAGCGATTTTGACAAGAAAATCTCGCAGATTTCACTGTTAAACCTACGTGAATTTTTATTCTCAGATCGACGCGAGGCATAGGAGGAAAATCGCGTCGACCTTGTGTGAAGGCAAATGGGCTGCGTTTTTTGCATGCTGCGTGTATGGTTTTTTGGGGCTGTCGTCTGAGAAGGTCGCATGGATTGCGGCGACAGAGTAAATCTCGCGTGAAATTGAAGCTGCGTGGAGGAGGCAGCGTGTTGGATTTGAATCGTTTGATTGAGGCTGAACAGGTGCGTGGTCGAGGCCAGTGCTGCATGAAGCATCCGTGGAGGGAGCCAAGATCACTTGGTTGAAGGGCGATCCACACACTGCGCATAAAAGAATTTCTTGCCTGGAGGCCGTTGAAGCAGGCGTGCTGGAGGCCGAAATTTCTGGTTGAAATTGCTTGCCTGGAGGCGTGGTAAGCAGCTGGTCCGCTGCGAGAGAGCCGTGGCTCCGTGGCACCGTTTCAACATGTGTGTGTTTGACGGGGGAATTGCCTTCGAGAAGGCTAACGACGCAAATATTTTAAGTCACAGTAATATCAATGCAGGTCACGATATTTTTTTGATGTTGATTAATGGTGCATAGTGAAAAATGCATTTGAACATTTGTGTATCCATGATTGGTATTCAAGATTGAACATTTGCGTATGGTGCATCGATTTTTTAATTAAAGATCTGGGCTATATTTAAAAGGGGGTGAGTTTTGTAAAAAAAAATGGCGGGATTTTTTAAATGGGAAAGAATTCACGTAATCATTTTAAAAAGGAAAGGGGCGATTGTTCTTAATTAAAGAAGGGATATGGGTTTTTATTTTATTTTTTATTTAAATTATTTAGTAAAGGAATTCAAGTGTTTTAATTAAAGTAAAAGAGGGGTTTTACACTTGAAAAGGGGGCCGACTGAAAAAAAAGAGATTTAGGTTCTCTTTATTTTGGATCTCGGCTCGTTTTTTTTATAAGGGATTTTAGACAGTTTGTTTTTTTTTAAAGAAGATTGAGGTTTTTTTTGGGTTGAATATTTATTTAAGATGAATAATCAGAAGTTTATCTCAATGAAAACAACACATTAGATAGATCCAATTATTTTGGTTGGAAATTCAAGTTGCAAATCCTGGTTAAGGGACACAATGTATGGACAATTATGAGCAATGATGAGGTAAAGCCAAACTTCTTTGCAGGGGGAACAACAACAACAATCCAAGACAGGGACAAACGAGAGACTAAAGAGAGAATGCTCCTGAAATTGTTAGTCAAAGATTGTGTCACGGGTGATTGCAAGACTGCACCAAAGATTTGGAAGACGCTCAAGGATCTCTATGAGGTCAAGAACATCAATTGATTATTGTTCTTGAAGAGCAAGATTCTCTCCATCAAGATAGAAGAGAATGAGAAAATTGTAGCATTCATATAGCAAATCAAGGAGCTCAAGAACAAGTTGGGTGATATCGGTGAAGCTATGTTAGATATAGATCTGATCACGATTATCATGAATGGAATGAGTAACGAATATCAGATGTTCATCACTGGCTTGAATGCAAGAGAAAAAACTCCCATGTTTGAAGAATTGATAGGAATCCTCATGCAAAAAGAGGAAAGGCGACTCACCCATAAACCCCAGGTTCTGGCCTTAATGGCGAAGAAGAAGCCCTTCAAAGGAAAGCCAAATCCAGCACAAAAGGGCAGCACAACCCCACAGAGAAAGATGCCCTCACCTTAAGGTCGAAAGAGACATAAGCAGCATGCAGGTCATTTCGTTGATTAGGAAGAGAGTCAAAACATCAAACTGTTCATATATGACTATGCACTTTCGGCTAAGAGGATGAAACAGATATGTGATTTGTCAACTTAAGTGCATCCATCCACATGACATGAAACAGATAGTGGTTTGAAGACTTCAAAGAGACCAGCAGTGGAGCAAACATCTATCTTGGCAATGATAGAGAGTTATAAGAGTAGCTTCGACGTAAATCACATAAAATTGACCTTTGTCGACGCGTTTCGAACCAACTAGTGTGGTTCATCGTCAGGACAAGTTGAAGACACAAATCTGGCCTAGCAAGTTAAATACACTGAGCAGAGACTCCAACGGCTATATAACGGCTATATTTGACCCTAAGACCCAACTCAACTATTATTAATAAATTTAAAAATTAGATTTACCTTTTTTGATGAAGGTCTTTTTCCCGAGGTGGTCGATTTGTTTATGCATAGCGTCGTTATTTTTAGGGTATCTAAATTATGATGTATTCCTTTATTTTTGTGATCGCCTTTTTAGTTTTATTTGTGATTACTTCCTGTTGTAATTTATTTGATGCTCCTTGACCTAGCAGTAATAAGTATGGCCCCCCTAGATTTTTCTTATCGCAATGTGGTATTATCAAGCAATTTATTTATATTTATATATATATTATCTCAATAAATAAAATAAATTTATTTAATTTTCAAATCTAACCTCTTAAGAATAGTATTAATAAATGATCACTTCACTTTAGTTAATAATTCATGCATTCATTTAGTTTGTAATTCATTAAATAAATACTTATTGTTTTAAAATTCCTTTGAAATTATTTATTCTATTATTACCTTTGATATTATTATTGTATTTTTATAAGAATAAGTAATGTATTTATGTAACCTTAATTACGTCCTATAAAGATATCTCTTAATCAATTAATAACAATATATGACATTCATTAGTACTATTTTTAATACCTTAATTAGGTATATTACTAGTCATTTTTACTAATTTTACGAATTTCAAACTAATAATTAATATTAATTTATTAATAACCTAATGTTATCTAATTAAAGATATTACGTAAGTCTCTAGTCAACACACCTAATTTCACTAATTTCAAAAAATAGAATATCGGTTTATCAATTTTAATATTATAATAATCATAATAAATACTTATTGTTTTAAATTACCTTTGAAATTATTTATTCTATTATTACCTTTGATATTATTATTAGTATTTTTATAAGAATAAGTAATGGAGTTATGTAACCTAAATTGCGTCCTCACTTAATTAAGTATATTACTAGTCATTTTTACTAATTTTACTAATTTCTAGAAATATATTATTATATTATTAATTCTAATATAATAAAAGTAATAATAATAACATAAAAAAGTAATCTTTCAAACTAATAATTAATTTTTTAACAACCAGTAATATTAATTTATTAATAACCTAATGTTATCTAATTAAATATATTACGTAAGTCTCTAGTCAACACACCTAATTTCACTAATTTCGATAAATAGAATATTGTTTTATCGAATTTAATATTATAAAATCATAATAATTTTAAATTTATTAATAATAGTTGAGTTGGGTCTTAGGGTCAAATATAGCTGTTATATAGCCGTTGGAGTCTCTGCTCAGTGTATTTAACTTGCTAGGCCAGATCTGTGTCTTCAACTTGTCCTGACAATGAACCACACTAGTTGGTTCGAAAGGCGTCGACAAAGGTCAATTTTATGTGATTTACGCCGAAGCTACTCTTATAACTATGACAGATCACAAAAGTCTCAATTCTACAAATGATAGAGAGTCCCAAATAAAAAAATATGATAAAGTGAAAATAGATCTAAACGATTGAAATGTATGTATGTACATATGTAATTCTTCTCACATAAAAATACCATTTGGAAAACCATAGATTAAAAAACTTAGAACTAAAATAGAATGAATGATGAATTGACTATTTTATCTTAATTTGTTTTATTTTTTTTATATAATTTCAGTGAATCTAAAAGTTATATAACAACGTAAACATTACAATATCTATGTCTAATTAAACTAAAGATTAACAATTACTTTTAAGTAAATTAAAAACTTTAATAACAGAACACATTTTACAGCATCTTTGTCTAATTAAAACAAAAAAAATTGACAATACTTTTAAGTTAATTAAAAGACAAAATTAAAAAAAAATATTTGCATATTTTTAATATAAATTTTTTTATGGAAAAAGTCACTGATTTTACGTGCGCCTTATTAATTTAAATTATATTAAATCACTTGTGTTTTAAATTAAATTATATTTTTTTAATTTATTATTCTTAAATGAGTTTTTCCTTTCCCATTAAAAATATACAGAGTAATGTTTTTTTTATCCTTTATTACTTTTTTTACTTTTAAATTAAAACAAAATTTCAAAAAAATCATAAAATATAATTGATATTTTTAGTTTGATTTTACGTTAGCCTTAATATAGTAAATTATATTATCACTTATGTTTAAATTAAATTATATTTTCAAATTATTTAATGTTAAGGAGTTTTTCCTTATAATTTTTAAAGTTTCTTGAAAAATATATTGCCATTTCAAAAATTACATAGTACTTATTCTTTTTTATCCTTTATTACATTCTTTTTTAGGCTTTATTACTTTTCTTTTAATGCATTATCTTATTCAAGAATTTTATTTTGTTTTCTTTATTTTTTATTTAAACTCATATTTATTTTCGAAAATTATATTTGTTATTATTATTTTTTAAAATTAAAGTGCTTATATTACTTTAAAAGCTAGATTACATCGTTCCACACCCAAGTGACTAGTGGGAAGAAAAACTTCTCAACCTTTGCTACTAAAAACTCATTGTAACTATACAACTATAACCATGCTTACGCTTGTCTGTCTCAACATAAACAACAAAGGTATTTTTACATTGACTAAACATATAAAAGGCCCAAGGCAACGCCGATAGCCCCATCTTCAGACTAAAATTCACTATCACAAAAAGAACCAGGGAAGTATGTTCATACACTGATCCAAGAGTTTCCACAACCCACGTAAAATAAAAGATGATGCTATGCACCATGAGACAACCATCCTTACCCACAACTGCCTACCAACCACTACACTACGTACATGACTGAAACTCTGAAACCCACAACTATGAGTTTTCTAAGTCATCATTATCCATGAATGAAGGAACTACCAGAAAAACTCGATATAGCTAGCCAGGAAGACCCATAAATATCCCACCATCTTTTACCCATACTATTCATCCCCTAAGGAAGATATATTCGTTGGATCCCATGCACTAGAGCCAGGGGGACATGATTTCTCCCCTCACTCATAATCAAAAGGAATGGAGTTTTTACACACATCAAGTGGGTAGCTATAGTTTCCACACAGAACCTTAGGTTCCTCACATCCTTTTTATGTCTTCAATGGAGGCATAAATATTATATTGTTTAACCTATTTGTCTCTTGACACCAACCCTAGAAGTGTTTTCATCCGCCAGTACAGTGTTGATGAATTCAGGTACTTCTTATGCCTTCCCCTTGTATTACCAGGGTCAAGAACCCATTTAGACATGTCCTCCATTAATTCCAAATCTGAGAGAGATTATCTCTCATCCCAAAATTTATTTTCCAGCTAATGAATCTCTTGGCCTGTCTCCAAAGGAATGGCATTGAAATAGGTCACCACTGAGTTGTGGGCGAACAACTTGCCACCTCATTGCCCTAGTTGAGATCTGGCTCCTCCTCCCCTCTTGCTTCTCCCTCTCTGGCTTAAAAACCTTGTAGGACCATGTTGTCACTTTTTCTCGCACCTGTAGCACAAGTGCTTCAGGAGATATGAAATCTTCCTAGAGAAAACCCCTGGGTTGATTGTGGACCAATGCCTAGGACATATTAAAGAGAAGAGTGCATTTTAATATTTTTAGTGTGGCCTTCTTGTTGCACTCTGATTGTCACTTGGTTTGAAAAATATAATAAAATGGGGCTTGGTTCAATAGCCCTTCATCAAGGTAAACTCAAGCCAATATATGGACCTGAATATATAGGGGGTAAATCAAGCCAATCTTAAAGAGGAATGTCTTGTTCTGGTGGTCGACACACAACAACAGGTAGCTTTAATATTGGCATTGTATCAAAGTGAAGAGGAGAGAGAAGGGAATTTGATGTATAGGGTTGTAAACAATACAAAATCCTAAGCAACAATGTTCTGACAGAAATATGGAAGATTTAAGAGGTGAAATGGCAGGAATAATGGAGCGCTAATTAAGGTTCCAAGCTCTATACATAATGAGTATATTTGTCACCAACTAACATTAGTAAATATGTGCAAATTATAGGTACACAAGTAAATTTGTAGCTAACAGAGGTACTGTTAGTACTTAGCAACAAATATATAATCATAAATCAGAGTGAAATCAACAACTTCATTACACTATTTCAAAGGGAGAAAAACATACATGATGTGATAAATAAGGGAAAACATATTGCACATTGATATGCTTGGAATCACCAAAGAGTGTCATTAATCCTCAACATGAGTCCAATTCACTAGTCCATTTACATTCAACAATGTATCACTCAGTCCCTAGTGAATAGGCAGATAGAAACAAAATGGAGTCATAGAATTTGTACCCTGCGGGTGCAGAATTCCGGAACCTCAATTAAGTATTTATTCCCCCTATTTATAAGGAGAAGGGGAGATTTGGAAAATAATTACATAATAAACCAATCTGAGCTCCAGCTGTCTGATAAACTAGTTGTCTGAGCATGTCAAGGCTGCTGACCAAAATGATTTGATTCAAATTTGATTTTGTTCTTGGAAATATAGAAATTACATAATAATAAGACAAGGAAAACAAAATGATGATGGGAGAGAAATATATCCATGCTATCTTTGTGATGGTATCAGATCAAGTCATGCCTCTGAGCTAATGTGCCTTTCCTGTTGCTTAGTCGGTTCCTGTCGCTTCCAGCTTAACTACCTAACTTCCCCATACCTCCATTCAATACTTTGACTGCCAACCCATTACATCTTTAAAGCTCTGGTCCAACTACATTCCTGACACATTACGCCTCCTACTCTCTCGGCCGGGTCCTTGTCATTTTCAGCGTTAATGTCTTTAGTTCTTCGCTTATAGGAACCGAGAGAAATCACCAGTGATGGTCGTAGTGATGTTCTAAACACGGCTACTAACCCATTACATATTTCAAATCTTTGTACCAATTATGGGAACATAATATGCCTCATGAAACAACCACAATATAATATTGGGGATTATGCTTGTTGCAATATTTACACGTAACTAGTCTTGGAAAATAACAAACTCCGATATATTTACCTCCCTTTTAGTATTTCTTCATCATATGATGGGGGCTATGACCGGGTGCTTAGCCCTAAGGCATTACGGCCTTTAGAATCTTGTTTGGAGGCCATTTTTCCCTTTATAAAGTGCTTTGCAGCCTTTCCTTTAACTTCCTGTAGTGACCGCTTGCTTACCCAAATATCAGAGCTCAGTAATTGGCATTTTCATAACATGGTTTTTGGTGCACCCTAACTTACAATTTTGATAGCCCTTTAGTGCTCAACTTCCAGCTCAACCTTTTTTCTTATGCCTTTGTGACTACAGACTAGCCCCCGCATCGGAGTTCCCTTATCGACGATTTCCAATTGAGGATTTTTCTTGTGCCAGTGTTACAAAATGCGAATTAGTGACATCCTACTGTGATGTCATCAATTCCACATGTCATCCGTGTGAGTGGTGACATGTGTCACCCTGTTTTTCCCTCTTTGGACCCATGAAAATGTTGAATCTGTATGCCACATGGCCCTCCAGAGGAGAGAGAAAAGGACCATCTTCCCTTGGTTTCGCGTTGAATTTCTTTGTTAAATGCTTTTAGGCATTCTCCTAGCAGTGTACAATGTCAACACTTTTTCCCTGCAATTCATTTATAGTGGTCACTCAATGATTGTTGATTGCTGATTTACGACATGTCTTACGCTGTGCAATTTCCAATTACCGATTTCAACCTAGACCTTCGATTGTCGATATACTATGTACCTTTGGAACCTTCGATCGTCGATTTGTGATATCGTTGATTGCTCATTGCTGATTCGCCTTGCTCCACTACTAGACCTCTGATATTTGCCATCGTTGATATGCCATATTGCTGACACCTCCAATATGACATGCTGCCTAATTCTCTGATCACCGATCTCTAATGTTAGACCTCTCCTTCCCTCTTATCAAAGGCAACAAAACCCCCAACTTCAATAGGCCATATCTTCTGATCTAGAAGTCCATTTTTGGACTTCCATATACCACTCAAAAGTTTATTCCGAGCACTATCTAATGGAGAGGGCCTAATTTAGTTTTGAGTGCTTCTATGGTTTTGTTATGTCCCTATACTACTAGTGTAACCCATATTGTTATTAGCTCAACCCCCTTATTATATTGTTGTTCCCATGTAGTCTCCATATTGTTATTATTGTGCCCCATAGAAGCCCACTATTGTTATTGTTCTGCCCTTATATTATTATTGTTATATCGGCTATAATTATATCATGACCCCTTAGACTCCTATATATAGAAAGGAGGTCTTGTCATTTGTATCATCCAAGAATTGTTCATTTGTGTAACGTAAAGGAGATTGCCCCCTCAAAGAGGCTGGATTCTAAGGTGTTTATATTTATTTTCTATCTTTTGGTGAGCTGGTTTCATAACATTTCGTATCAGAGCTTTGGATTCTAGGGTTTTGTTGCTCCAAACAGGGCATCGTGGAATTTTCACTAGAACTTTTTGGCTACGAAATTTTGGAAGCTAAAAAAAAACTCATTTGAGAAGAAATTGGTCTGAACCTCGGGTCCGAATTTCAAATCTTGTCTCACTACATTTTCAGATATATGATTTGAGGAAGTTAGATTTTTTGCAAGCTCTAGACTTTCATCTCAAACAGGTCATCGTGGAATTTTCGCTATAACTTGTTTTCTATGAAGGGCGAGACTCTACAATTAAAACCCATTTGAGACGAAAGCTTGGTGAAGAGAAGCTCCAAATTTCAAATATTTTTTCGCTATATTTGAATAGATATAATCTGAGGAAGTTAGGGTTTTTGTAGAATCTTGAATTACATTCTAAACAGGTGACCTTGGGAAAATCATCATAACTTTCTCTCTGAGCATCAAATTGAAATTTCGTAAGAAGTTACAGAGAGAGGATGAATTGTAGTTTTTTGTATATATGTTGTATATCTAAAGGTCAAAACAGTGACACGTGGCATGTCGTACAAGTTATCTCTACTGAAACATTATATAATCAAGTCATTTTAGGAGATTAGGAATAACTCTTTCTTGGAGAATCCAATTTTGATCAGACTTGTGGCATTCGAAAGAGGACTCAGAGGAATACCGCAGGAAGCAATTTCAAATCTTGGAGAGCTGAAATTATAGAGATACAGCAGATTCAATATCGAGCTCTTACAAAATGAAAAAGAGGCAGAAATGCAACATGATATATCAAAATTACGAGACCAAGTGCAACAAAATTCACTCTCACAAAAAGTCACAGAAGCTAAGATGGATGGTTTAAAGAAAGGCGTGGAAGATAAAATGGAGGGTTTAAAGAAAGACATGGAAGCCAAGATGAATTCCATGGAAGCTAAGATGGAATGCAAAATGGACGATTTGAAGACAGATTTGAGAAAGTTGCTACAACAAATGTTTACGAACAGAGAAAAGGTAGTAAAGGAAACTCGTGATGAGAACAAAATAAATGTTAATTATGATTTCATAGACTCTAACGTTGGATTGAAGACCCACCATGTTCCAAAGACCGATATGTGCAAAACACACAAAAGGTATGTATTGCAACTTTATATTTGGAACCAAATCAATTTGTACGGTATCAATGACTTTTCTCTCATAAACAAATTGTCACTTGGGCAATTTTTATGGAATAAATGATAGCACATTATGAGGATACAAAAATCAACACCTTTTTTAGCCAATTGATAAATCTCAAACAAAGGATTCAATGATGGAGCACATTGAGGACTTCCAAAAATTGAACATAAGGGTAAAATATATTCTACAGGAGCATAGGATTGATGTGTTCATATGGACTTTAAAGGATAACATCCAACATGAGGTTCGCCTTTGGGAACCTTATTCATTGTATAAGGCATTCAGGTTGGCAAGAAAAATGGAAAGAAAAATTATGGCAACAAGGAAGCCTACCTCTCACAACTATGGAAATGTTGTATCCCCTAGCCTTCCACAACCTACAAGGTTGACACCACAACAATTGGAAGAAAAAAGAGAAAAAGGGATTTGTTACAGTTGCGATAGAAAATACTTTAAAGGTCATAAGTGTTTTGAAAAGAAATTAATTTACATAGATTGTGAAGAGGAGGAAGAAAATGAACAAGAAACATCAAAAGAAGAGGATATACACCAGGAATAAACCCTATAGAAAGAAGAAATGAATTCAACCATATCTTGCAATGCATTGGTTGGAATTACCACTCCTCAAACTATCAATATAGAAGGACATATCAAAAAGAAAAAGGTAATAGTGTTGATTGATTCAGGAAATACCCATAATTTTATTCATTGTAAGATAGCCAAGGAATTGAGTTACTTCCTATATCCAACACCAAAGTGTCAAGTGATGGTTGCAAGTGGAGGAGCCATAAATTGCTCTAGAAAGTTCCATAATATCAATCTATCCATGGCAGAATATGTATTAAATATCCCAATGATTTCCATTCCAATGGGTGGTGCTAATGTTGTACTAGGAGTCCAATGGCTACAATCCTTGGGTACAATAGCTTTTAATTTTCAAGAACTTTTCATGAAATTTCCTTTGGAAGGAAAGGAATTTGAATTAAGGTGTATTAGAGGGAAACCGGGAAAGATAATAAGCTCTAATGGAATGAAAAAGCTTCTAAAGAAATAACAAAGAGGATTGATTGCACAATTATGTTCACTAGAGGTTCCCACATCGAAATCATCTATTTCTCCAGATCTCCAAAAAGCCTTGGACAATCATTCCAATGTATTTGAGACTCCCAAAATCATCCCACCTATTCATGATCATGATCATGATATTCATTTGATACCAGGAAGTGTTCCTCCAAAAATCAGGCCTTACAGATATCCATATGCCCAAAGGAGTGAAATTGAATGTATGGTTGTAGAAATGCTAGAGGTTGGTATAATTATCCATCCAAATTGGATAAAAGAAGCAAGGGATGAATGGAAGAATGATGAATCAGGGTGGGAACTCATTCAAAAGTTGGAGAAGATCCTAATTCAAACAATATTTCTAGAACTTGACAAGGAAGGAAAAATCATATTGGAACATGAAGCAGTCACAGTACCAAGAAATCAAAAGCTATGAAATCGATCAATTTCAGATTATCTCATCAAGTGGAATATCTTACTCATGGAAGATACCACATGGATGGATGATAACATTATACAGAAGAATTTGGAACTACTCAAGCATTAAGGACGCCACTTTTTTAAGGAGAGGGGCATGTTATGTCCCTATACTACTAGTGTAACCCCTATTGTTATTAGTGCAACCCCCTTATTATATTGTTCTGCCCATTTAGTCTCCGTATTATTATTATTGTGCCCCATAGAAGCCCACTATTGTTATTTTTCTGTCGTTATGTTATTATTATTGTGTTACTTTGATTATATTATGACCCCTTAGACTCCTATATATAGAAAAAAGGTCTTGTCATTTGTATCATCCAAGAATTGTTCATTTGTGTAATTTAAAGGAGGTTTCCCCCTTGAAGAGGCTGAATTCTAAGGTGTTTATATTTCTTTTCTATCTTTTGGTAAACTAGTTTCATAATAGGCTTGGAGGATGACTGCAAACCTTTATGCTCCTTTGTCCTCTTGGACAGTTGGAAACAAATTTTGCAATGAATGACAACACTGGCTCCAACTGGGGATAGTGCCTTGCTAGCAAGGTGTTGCGGACCTGCAGACCAATATCCTTCACCATTGGGCATAGAGTCAAAAAATTTTAATGCACTTATACAACCATAAAATCTCTATGAAACTTCATTAGCATGGTTTCCTTTCCTCATCAAACTGAAATGTAGAAAAATAAATTCTAACAACTAGAAATTAAATGCTTAGTTAGGAAGATTATTTATGTAAAACTCCTACCTATGTATAGGGAATCAATTCACTTAAGTCAGGTCAACGCTCCAATGGTACCAAGTCACAACGAGCATGCACCATGAAAAATCTTTGGACTCAAATTTTGATATGTGCCCCCACCTTGGTAGTTGATGATCAACTTGTTTAGGTTCCTCCATGAACCTTCTAATGGGGTTGTGTTGTTGAAAATGAGTGGCTAACATGTGCATACACCCCATAATAGCTTTAGACCAAAGGTTTGACACATATCTTGGAATGAATGTATATTCTTGCAGGCCAAGGAAAGATACCATGTAATTAGCTACTAGACCATGAAACTAATGAGGAAAATTGGTAGTTGTCTCCCTTTCTTGAACAATTTCTAGGGAGGAAGATTTCTACAATAGGAAACCACAAACTTTTCTTGGCTCTTCAACTTTGGTATCCTCTTGAAAAATTTGTCGCTAGAAGCCCTCTCCCCACTTTCTTATAAGTAGATTTTTTTGACAATCTGTGACCATCTCATCCTCCTTTGAATCATATGAATCATAAATTGGAGGAGGTTCTTGAAATTTTTCTCCAGGTGAAGGATGTGAATCATAAATTGGAGCCTCTTCTTTCTGTGCATCTTCCCATGACTGGTAATGTTGTAGTTCTACATCACTCGACTTCCAATTATAGTCTTACTCATCATAAAAAGGAGAATCATTAAATTCGGCTTAATAAGACCTATCAGGGTTTATTTGCAGCTTGATGATGTTTCCTTACTTGTTTTCTTGATCATTGAGTAATGCTTCTTGATGTGAGTAGATATCTTCTTAGAATGGAGTCTCTCAAACATCTTCAGCAAGATCGTTAGGGCCCTATAATACTAGTGTATTCCCCCATTCTTATTGTCATTGTAGCCCCTTATTGTTATTGCTGTGCCCATGTTGTCCCCATATCACTATTATTGTGACCCATAGAAGCCCACTATTTTTATTTTTGTGCCCTTACATTATTATTGTTATGTCGGCTCTGATTATATTGTGATCCCTTACACTCCTATATATAGAAAGGAGGTTTTGTCATTTGAATCATCCAAGAATTGTTCATTTGTTTAATTTAAAGGAGGTTTACCCCTTGAATAGGCTAATTGTGAAGTCATTGATCTATCTCTTCTTCTATTTTGTGAGCTGGTTGCATAATATTTGGTATTAGAGCTTTGGATTCTAGGGTTTTGTTGCTTCAAACAAGTCATCGTGAAATTCTCGCTATAATGTTTTTTCTACAAAGCTTTAGAAGCTAAAGTTAAAACCCATTTGAGTTGAAAGCTTGGTGAACATCATGTACGAATTTTATATATATTTTCCACTATATTTTATGAGATATGTTCTGAGGAATGTATGGTTTTTGCAGGATCCAAAATTCGATCTCAAACAAGTGACCTTGGGAAAATAGTCATAAATGTTTCTCTGAGCATCAAATTAAAATTTTGTAAACATTCATAGAAATAGGACAGGCTGTAGTTTGTTGGGTATTTTTTTTAGGGCCAAAGGTCAAAAAAGTGACATGCGGAAATTCGTACAAGTTAGCCCTACTAAACTAGTCTATAATCAAGTCATCGATGGAGATTTGGAATAAATCTTTCTTGGAGAATATAATCTTGATCATAATTTGAGGGTTGGAAAGAGAACTTAGAGGGATACTACAGGATGAAATTTTAGAACTTGGAGATCTGAAATTACATAGATACATCAGGTTCAATATCGAGCTCCTACAAAGCGAAAAAACGGTGTGTAGGTTTTTTTTACATTGCATAAGTTTTGTTTGAGAAAATAGTTTGAAGTGATTCAAAGGGAATTGTGAAACATAATTATCATTAATTGATTATTTGAAGAAAGAAAATGGAAACACCTAGTAAGCAACCCGGAATCTCTACTATGACATATGAAGAAGAGGAAGAAATGCAACATGATATATAAAAATTACGAGACCAAGTGCAACAAATTTCGCTCTCACAAAAAGTAACTGAAGCTAATATGGATGGTTTAAAGAATGGAGTGGAAGCTAATATGGATAGCATGGAAGATAAGATGGTGGGTATAGAAGCAAAACTTAAAGGAAACATGGAAGATTTGAAGATAGATTTGACAAAGTTGCTACAAGAAGTGCTTTCTAATGGCAAAAGGGTAGAAAGGAAACTCGTGATGAGAAAAAAAGAAATGTTAATCATGATTTCATAAACTCTAACATTGGATTGAAGATCCATCACATTACAAAGATCGATATGCGGAAGTTTGATGGCAGAGATCCTGTAACATGGATACTACAAATGGAGCAATATTTCAATCTCCATAATGTGCTAAACACACAAACGGTATGCATTGCAACTTTATATTTGGAACCAAATCAATTTGTATGGTATTGATGGCTTTTCTCTTGTAAAAAAATTTTCACATGGTGAATGTTTATAGAGGAAATGGTAACACATTATGAGGATACAAAGAGGAACACCTTCTTTATCCAATTGATAAATCTCAAACAAAAGGGTTCAATGGTAGAGCACATTGAGGACTTCAACAAATTGAATATAAGAGTAGATGATATTCTAGAGGAGCATACGATTGATGTGTTCATAGAGAATTTAAAGGATAACATCCAACATGAGTTTTTCCTTTGGGAACCTGATTCATTAGAAAAGGAATTCAAGTTGGTAAGAAAAATTGAAAGAAAATTTTTGGCAACAAGGAATCCTGCCACTCACAACTACAAAGATGGAAGTGTTTTTACCCCTAGCCTTCCACAACCTACAAGGTTGACACCAGAACAATTGGAAGAAAAAATAGAAAAAGGGCTTTGTTACAGTTGCGATAACAAATACACTAAAGGTCATAAGTGTGCTGAGAAGAAATCACTTTACGTAGATTGTGAAGAGGAGGAAGAAAAGGAACAAGAAACATCAAAAGAAGAGGATATACACTACGAACCAACCCTATAGAAAGAAGAAATGAATTTGACCATATATTGTAATGCATTGGCAGGAATTACCACTCCTCAAACTCTCAATATAGGACATATCAAGAAGAAAAAGGTAATAGTGTTGATTGATTCGGGTAGTACCCATACTTTTATTCATTATAAAATAGCCAAGGAATTGAATTGCTTCCTATATCTAGCACCAGAGTGTCAAGTGATGGTTGCAAATGGAGGAACCATAAATTTATCTAGAAAGTGCCATAATATCAAGCTATCCATGGGAGAATATGTATTGAATAGGCCAATGATTTCCATTCCAATGGGTGGTGCTGATGTTGTACTAGTAGTCCAATGGCTACAATCTTTGGGTACGATAGCTTTTAATTTTCAAGAACTTTTCTTGAATTTTTTTGGGAAGGAAATGAAGTTGAATTAAGCAGTATCACAGGGAAATCAAGAAATATAATCAACTCTAATGGCAAGATAAATATTCTAAAGAAAAAAAAACGGGGTGTAATTGCACAATTATGTTCCTTAGTGGTTCCCACATTAAAATCATCTATTTATCCAGATCTCCAAAAAGTCTTGGATGATCATTCCAAGGTATTTGAGACTCCCAAAGGCCTCCCACCTATTCGTGATCTTGATCATGTTATTCATTTGATTCTAGGAAGTGTTCCTCTAAACATCAGGCCTTACAGATATTGTTATGCCCAAAATAGTGAAATTGAACGTATGGTTGCAAAAATGCTAACGGCTAGTATAATTCAACCTAACCAAAATTCTTTCTCTGCTCCAGTAATATTGGTGCACAAGAAGGATGGATCATGGTGCATGTGTAGGGAGCTCAATAAGATCACTATTAAAGATAAATTTCTCATTCCTGTCATTGATGAATTACATGGAGCAATTTAGTTCACCAAGTTGGATCTTAATTCAGGATATCATCAAATCAAAATGAAGATTGAAGACATTATGAAAAAAACATTTATAATTCATGAGGGTCATTATGAATTTTATTCATGCCTTTTGGTCTTACCAATGCACCTTCTACATTTCAAAGTTTCATGAATTCCATTTTCAAACCCTTCCTTAGGAAATTTGTGTTAGTATTTTTTGATGATATACTAATCTAAAACAAGTCTTGGAAGGATCCTGTTCAACATGTTGACCTAGCACTCAAACTATTGGAGGAAAAAAAATTATATGAAAATCCCCCCAAATATTTCGTTGGATTACAAGAGGTGTAATATCTGGGTCATATTGTATCTCATGAAGGTGTTAAGGTAAACCCTAGAAAAATTAAAGCCATTAAGGAATGGAAAATCTCCACATCCATAAAGAATTTGCAAGGATTTCTCGAGTTGATAGGGTATTATCACAAGTTTGTTAATAATTATGAGAGAATAATAGTACCTCTAACAACATTATTGAATAAAGATGCATTTTTCTTAGACTCTAGTAGAAACGAAGGCCTTTGAACATCTTAAAGAGGAAATGTGCCAAGCACCGGTCTTAGCTACACCAGACTTCACAAAAACCTTATTGTGGAATGTGATGCCTCTGGAAATGGAATTGATGTTGTTTTAATGCAAGAAGGAAGACCCATTTCTTTTGGAAGTCATCCAATCAAAGGAAAGTATTTACACAAATCTATTCATCAGAAGGAAATGTTAGCAATACTACACGCACTTAAGAAATGACAACCTTACCTAATGGGAAGACACTTCAAGGTAAAAATGGATCATGATAGTCTTAAATACTTTTTATAACAAATATTATCTTCAAAAGAGCAGCAAAAATGGGTCACAAAGATATTGGGTTATGACTTTGAAATCATCTACGAAAAAGGGAAGAATGATGTTGTTGCAGATGCAGTCTCAAGAAAGGATGAGGATGTGGAAGCATTTCTTTATGCCATTTCTATTATCCAACCATATTGGATAAAATAAGCAAGGGATGAATGGAATAATGATGAAGAAGTGTGGGCACTCATTCAAAATTTGCAGCAAGATCCCATTACATTTGATACATTTAGCTGGAAAAATGATTCATTATGGTACAAAGATCGCTTATATCTCTAAAGGAATTCCCAACTAAAAAAAAATATTCTTTTGGAATTGCACACCTCTCCCTTAGGAGGGCACTCAAGATTTTTAAAAACTTACCACAGGGTTAAGAAGGAATCTTTTTGGGATGTCCTTAAATATAATATTCAAAAGTTTTTGGTGGATTGTTTTCTTTTCCAACAAAATAAAGTTGAGACAATTAAGACCTCGGGTTTGTTACAGCCTTTATCTATTCCAAGTCAACATTGGGAAGAGGTTTCAATGGATTTTATCATGGGTTTACCCAATTCCAAAGGAAAGAGTGTCATCATGGTGGTAGTTGATAGATTTATCAAGTACGCACACTTTTGTGCAGTATCTCATCCATTTAAATCCATTACAGTTGCTATTGCATTTATGGAAACAATTCAAAAGCTACATGGAAACCCAAAGATTATTGTAAGTGACATAGATCCCATTTTCACTCGAAATTTTTGGACAGAATTATTTTCTTCTCTGGGTACTAAGTTAGCACATAACTCATAATATCAACCTCAATTTGATGGGAAAACTGAGATAGTAAACAAATGTTTAGAAGGATATCTTCATTGCTTTGTATCTGATAAAAAAAACACAATGGGTTAAGTGGTTGCCTCTGGCTGAATGATGGTATAACACTTCCTTCCATATTGCAACAAAAATTCCCCATTTATGGCACTTTATGGATATCATCCACTATCCATCAAATCATCTTTAAGAGAAATTTCTAAGGCTCAAGTAGTGGAAGACCACATCGAGCATCAACAACAACTTCTCCAACTCTTAAAGGATAACCTCAGTTTGGTGCAGAATAGAATGAAACAACAGGAAGATCAACATCGCAACGAAAGAAGTTTTGATGTAGGTGACTGGATATTTCTACGACTACAACCATGCAAACAAATGTCCCTCAAGCAAGCTAAGAAGGATAATAAATTATCACCGAAGTACTATGGTTCGTAAAAGGTGTTGCAAAAGATTGGTACATGGAATACAAATTGGAGCTTCCTTTATCTTCCCAGGTGCACCCAGTTTTCCATGTTTCATGCTTAAAGAAGATTATAGGTGACAAGCTCTAAGTTCAAACAATATTGCTAGAACTTGATGAGGAAAGAAAAATAATATTGGAACCTGAATTAGTCACAAAAACAAGAACTTGACAGGTACGAAATTGATCAATTTAAGAGTATCTCATCAAGTAGAAGAACATATCCACTAAAGATTCCACATGGGATGATGAGAATTTTATACATAAGCATCCAAAACTACTCAAGCGTTGAGGACAACACTTTTTTGAAGGAGAGGGGCATGTTAGGTCCCTATAATACTAGTGTATTCCCCCATTATTATTATCATTGTTGCCCTTTATTGTTATTGTTGTGCCCATGTTGTCCCCATATTATTATTATTGCGACCCATAGAAGCCCACTATTGTTATTGTTGTGCCCTACATCATTATTGTTATGCCGGCTCTGATTAAATTGTGACCTGTTAGACTCCTATATATAGAAAGGAGGTTTTTCCATTTGAATCATCCAAGAATTATTCATTTGTGTAATGTAAAGGAGGTTTCCCCCTCGAAGACTCTAATTGTGAAGTCATTGATCTACCTCTTCTTCTATTTTGTGAGTTGGTTGCATAACAAAGTTCATTTACCTCAAAAATAATTTCATCATTGAAATATGCACAACAATCTTCAAACAAAGAATTTCGTGGATATAGTCCTTTGAAATAATGATTGAATGCCATGTGAAAAATCTTTAAGGAATATATGCTACCATGAGGTAGTGTTTTGTACCAGACTTTAGCACCTTCCTCTAAAGAATGAATGAACAACTTCATTTTCACATCTTCAAAAAGAATACCCAGTTGTTCCATATATTCATGAAAATCCTTGACTTTTTGTCCCAACCTTTCATCTATGTATCCACTAAATCTAGGAAAAGTGGTATACCATTCATGAAGATCAGGGATGTGATTGGGATAGCCAGCAATAGAAGAAAACTCCAGTGGGGAAAATTTGTTGGCCAAGAATTTGATCAAGGAGCCCATTTTGAAAACCTCTCTACATGAGTGATCTCAAATTCAAACACATGGGAAGTTTTCTGTTGTTCAACATGAGAGCAAGTATGAGGCCTCTTGAAAGACAAGATGATCAAACAAAGATATAGACAATGGAGTCTCTAGGATGTTTATAATGAAATTAAGACAATGGTGAGAAATATTCAACCCACACTTCCCTTGCTCACCCGACAGAGGGAACGTAAAAAAATTTCATACCCAGGGAAACATATTTCAAATTAGTTCCACAAAAATGATGCTAAAAATATGTTGTCACCTTTTCTAACACTTGTAACACAAGTGCTTCAGGAGATATGAAAGCTTCCTAGAGACAACCTCTAGGTTGATTGTAGACTAGTGCCTAGGACATCTTCAAGAGAGGAGTGCATTTGAATATTGTCAGTGAGGGCTTTTTTCTGCACTCCAATTGTCACTTGGTTTGTAAAACATAATAAAAGGGAGCTCAGTTCAATATCCCTTCATTAAGGTAAACTCAAGCCAATACATGGATCTGAATATAAAGGGGGTAAATCGGGACAATCTTAAAGAGGAATGTCCTGTTCTAGTGGCCGACACACAACAACAGGAAAATTTAA
Source organism: Pinus taeda (assembly GCA_000404065.3). NCBI lineage: Eukaryota > Viridiplantae > Streptophyta > Pinopsida > Pinales > Pinaceae > Pinus > Pinus taeda. The sequence goes on from APFE031050545.1 coordinate 226,061, forward strand.
TATTGGCGTTGTAGTAAAGTGAAGAGGAGAAAAGAGAGAAGATAATTTGATGCATAGGGATGTAAACAATGCAAAATCCTAAGAAACAATGTTTCAACAAAAATATGGAAGACTTAAGAGGTTAAATGGGAGAAATAGTGGACCGCTAATTAAGGTCCCAAGCTCTATACATCATGAGTATATTTGTCACCAACTGACATTACTAAATCTGTGCACATTATAGGTATATAAGTAAATTTGTAGCTAACAAAGGTACTATTACTACTTAGCAAAAACATATAATCATAAAGCAGAGTGAAACCGACAACTTCATTACACTATTTCAAAGGGAGAAAAACATACATGAAGTGATAAACAAGGGAAATCATACTGCAAATTGATCTTCTTGGAATCATCAAAGAGTTTCATTAATCCTCAAGACAAGTCCAACTCACAAGTCCATTTACATCTAGCAATGTATTGCTCAGTCCCTAGTAAATAGGTAGATAGAATCAAAATGGAATCAAATAATTTAGACCCTCTGGGTGCAGAATTCTGGAACCTCTATTTAGTATTTCTACCCCTTATTTATAAGGAGATGGGGATCTTTGGAAAGTAATTACAAAATATCCAAGCTTGAGCTCTAGCTGTCTGATGAACCAATTGTCTCAGCGTGCGAACGTTGTTGCCCAAAATTATTGGATTTAGATATGATTCCATTCTTTGAGATATATAAATTACATAATAATAAGAAAAGGAAACCAGAATAATGATGGTAGAGAAATATATCCATGTTGTCTCTGTGATGGTATTGGATTAGGCCATGCCTCTACACTGATGTGCCTCTCCTGCTGCTTGGTTGGTTCCTGTCGCTTCTACCTTAACTTCCTGACTTCCCCTTACCTCCATTCAATACCTTGGTTGTTGACCCATTATGTATTTAAAGCTTTGGTCCAACCACAATCCTTTCACATTATGCCTCGTACTCTCTCGGCCTGTTCCTTATCACTTTCAGTCTTAACATCTTTAGTTATTCTCTTATAGGAACTAGGAGCGATCACTAGTGATGGCCATAGTGTTGTCCTAAACATAGCTTCTGACCCATTACGTCTTTTAAAGCTTTGTACCATCTATTGGAACATAACATGCATCATAAAATAGCCACAGTATAATATCGTGGATTGTCCTTGTCGCAATCTTTACAGGTAACAAGTCCTATGAAATAGCGAACTCAGATCTCTTTAGGCCCCTTTTTATTTGAGATCTTTCAATATTTCTTCATCCTATGACTGAGGGCTATGATCGGGTGCTTATCCATAAGGCACTAGGCCCTTTAGACTCTTTTCTGGGGGCCTTTTTCCAAATTTCTTTGCAACCTTTCCTTTAAGTTCCTCTAGTGACCGCATGCTTAGCCAAATATCGGAGCTCAACGATCGGCGATTTCATAACATGGTATTTGGTACACCTTCCCATAACTTTCGATTCAATAGCCCCTTAGTGCTCACCCTCCATATCTACCTTTTGTCTTTTATGCCTTTATGACCATAGACGAGCCCCTGCATCAGAGCTGCCTTTATTGGTGATTTCCAATCGAGGATGTTTCTTGTGCCAATCTTACAAAATGTCGATTATTGACCTTCGACTATGACATCATCAATGCCACGTGTCCTCCATGTGAGTGGTGATATGTGTCACCCTATTTTTCCCTTTTTGAGCCCATGAAAATGTTGAATATGTATGCCACGTGTCCTCCATACTGTCACGTCATGATGATGTGAGACACCGTGTGGATTTATCAAGACCAACAGTATTCCACCATGTGGCCCTCTAGAGGAGAGATAAAACGCCCACTTGCCCTTGGTCTTACACTGTGCGACTGCCAATCACTGATTTCAACCCATACCTTTGATCACCAATATACTATGTGCCTTTGGAACCTCTGATCATCGATATACTATGTTTCTTTGGAAAGTTCTATCACCGATTTTCAATATCAATGATCGTTGATTCACCTTGCTCCACTGTTGGACCTCTGATATTTGCAATCACTGATATGCCATGTCACTGGCACCTCTAATATGCCATGCTTCCTGATTCTCTACCCATTTATCTTCGATATCAGACCTCTGCTTCCCTTATTCCAAAGTACACGAAAACCCCTACTTCAATAGGCCATATCTTCTGATTTAGAAGTCCATTTTTGGACTTCCATATATCACTAGAAAGCTTCTGATAAGAACTATCTAATGGAGAGGGCCTAATTTAGCTTTTAGTGCTTCTTTGGCTTGGAGGATAGATGCAAACTTATTTACTCATTTTCCCTTTTGGTCAGTTGAAAACAAATTTTGCAATGAGTGACAACATTGGCTCCAACAAGGGACAGTGCCTTGCTGGTAGGCTGTTGAGAACCTGTAGACTAGTAGTCTTCACCATTGAAAATGGAGTCAAAAATTATAATGCACTTATACAACCAGAAAATCTCCATGAAACTTTATTAGTAGGGATTCCTTTCCTCATCAAACTGAAATGCAGAAAAATAAATTCTAATAACTGGAAATTAAATGCTCAACTTCAGAGCTTATTTATGTACAACTCCTACTTATGTATAGAGCATCAATTCACCTAAGTGAGTTCAACCCTCCAATGGTAACAAGTCAACCTTTGGGTTCCAGATCTAATGCCTCCATGCTATTGATATTTAAAAATCACAACCAGCATACACTATGACAAATATTTGGACAAAAATTTTGATATGTGTCCCCATCTTGGTAGTTCATGATCAACTATTTTACGTTCCTCAATGAACCTTCTAATGGGACTATGTTCTTGAAAATGAGTGGCTAACATGATCATGCACCCCATAAGATATTCAGACCAGAGGTTTGACACATACCTTGGAATATACGTATACTATTGTGGGCCAAATAAAGATACCATGTAGTCAACTACTCAACCATGAAACCGATGAGGAAAATTGGTAGTTGTCTCCCTTTCTTGAACATTTCCTAAGGAGGAATATTTCTACAATAGGAAACCACAGACTTTCCTTGGCTCTTCTTGAAAAATATGTTGCTGGAAGCCCTCTCCCCACTTTCTTGTAATTAGATCCCTTTGAAAATATGCAACCATTTCATCCTCTTGTGAATCATATGAATCATAAATTGAAGGAGGTTTTTGAACAAGTTCCCCAGGTGAAGGATGTCAATCGTTAAATGGAGCCTCTTCCTTCTATGCATCTTCCCATGACTCGGACTGTTGTAGTTCCACATCACTCGACTTCACATCAGATTCATACTCATCATAAAATGGAGAATCATCAAATTCAACTAAATAAAATCTCTGAGGGTTTATTTGCAACTCGATGATGTTTCCTTATTTGTTTTTTTTATCACTCTGAAATTCTTCTTGATGTGAGTGGATATCTTCTTGGAATGGAGTCTCACAAACATCTTCAGTAGGATCATTTACCTCCAAAATATTTTCATCATTGAAATATGAAAAGCAATCTTCAAACAAAGCATTCAGTGGATATAATCCTTTACAATAATGATTGAATGCCATGTGAAAACTCTTTAAGGAATATATGTTTCCATGAGGTAGTGTTTTGTACCAAAATTTCGCACCTCCCTATAAAAATGCATGAACAACTTCATTTTCACATCTTCAAATACAATACCTATTTTTTCCATGTATTCATGAAAATCCTTGAGGTGTTGGTCCAACCTTCCATCTATGTATCCACTAAATCTAGGCAAAGTGGTATACCATTCACGAACATGAGGGACCTAATTGGGATAACCAACAATAGAAGAAAAATCTAGTGGGGAAAATTTGTTGGCCAAGAATTTGATCAAGGAGCCCATTTTGAAAACCTCTTTAGGTGAGTGATCTCAAACTCAAACGTAGGGGAAGTTTTATGTTGTTCAGCATCAGAGAGAATATGAGGCCTCTTGAAAGCCAGCATGATCAAATAAAGATATAGACAGTGGAGTCTCCAAGATGTTTATAATGAAATTAAGAGAATGGAATCACCAAGATGTTTATAATGAAATTAATATAGTGGAGTCACTAGGGTGAGAGATATTCAACCCACACTTCCCTTTCTCACCTGACAGAGGGAATGTAAATATTTGTCATACCCAGGGAAAATTATTTCAAATTCATTCCATGGAAATGATGCCAAAAATATGTCACTGTTTCTAGCATCTGTAGCACAAGTGCTTAAGGAGATATGAAATCTTCCTAGATATAGCCTTTGGGTTGATTATAGGCCAATTCCTAGGACATCTTAAAGAGAGGAGTGAATTTGAATATTATCATTGAGGGCTTTCTACTGCACTCCAATTATCACTTCGTTTGAAAAAGATAATAAAAGGGGGCTTGGTTCAATAGCCCTTCATCAAGGTAAACTCAAGCCAATACATGGATATGAATATACAAGGGGTAAATCGAGCCAATCTTAAGGAGGAATTTCTTGTTCTAGTGGCCGACACACAACAAGAAACAACTTTAATATTAGCATTGTAGTAAAGTGAAGAGGAGAAAAGAGAGAAGAGAAATTGATGCATAGGGCTGTAAACAATACAAAATCCTAAGCAACAATGTTCTGACATAAATGTGGAATATTTAAGAGGCGAAATGGCAGGAATAGTGGAGCACTAATTAAGGTCCCAAGATCTATACATCATGAGTATATTTGTCACCAACTAACATTAGTAAATATATGCACATTACAGGTACATAAATAAATAAGTAGCTAACACAAGTACTATTACTACTTAGTAGCAAATATATAATAATAAATCAGAGTGAAACCAGCAGCTTCATTACATTATTTCAGAGGGAGAAAAACATACATGAAGTGATAAACAAGGGAAACATACTACACATTGATATGCTTGGAATCACCAAAGAGTTTAATTAATCCTCAACATGAGTCTAATTCACTAGTCTGTTTACATTCAACAATGTATTGCTCACTCCATAGTGAACAGGAAGATAGAACCAAAATGGAATCAAAGAATTTGGACCCTACAAGTGAAAAATTCTAGAACCTTCATTAAGTCTGTATTCCTTCTGTTTATAAGGAGAGGGGAAGCTTTGAAAAACAATTACAAGATATCTGAGCTCCAGCTGTTTGATAGACCAGCTGTCTCAGCGTGCGAAGGTTGCTACCCAAAATGATTTGATTCAGATTTGATTCTACTCTTGAAAATATAGAAATTACAAAATAATAAGAAAAGGAAAACATAATGTTTATGGGAGATAAATATATCCACGTTATTTTAGAGAATAGTCTTTCAGATTAATCACTTCGTAAGGATTAAGCCAGAAGACTATTTTCTAAATTGATGGATCAAAAAAGTCTTAGATCTCCACGTTACCTCTATGATGGTATCGGATCAAGCCATGCCTCTGCTCTAATGTGCCCCTCCTGCTGTTCAGTAGGTTCTCGTCGCTTCCACCTTAACTACCTGACTTCCCCATACCTCCATTCAATACCTTGTGTTATAGCTCCAAATCTCACCATTATGGTTTGTGATGCTACACCCATGGCCTAGGGCAACCCCTCCTTCCAGACCTGGTCCAAAATCTTAAAAAACAGTGTTTTATTCCCTGTACGCGACATTGCCCTGAGTTAAACATGTGTATACGCGGGTTCATATATACCCAACCCGCGTATATGTATTAAAACACTTAAAAAAATATAAAACTCCTTATTTTTGGGCGGAGATCGTGGGTTTTACCTGCTGATCACCTGTTAGTGCCCGTGGCCTCAACTGTCCCCAACCAATTCCTAACTAAAAAACTACTTTGGAATTGGTATAAAAAGACATCAAAGGGAAGGCCTAAAGGAGGAGAGGTCATAGAGCAAGGTTATTATACTAAGTTTTTTCCCCCTGATCAGGTCTGAAGACCCTTGTGCCTTCTGCACTTCCCCCATCTTGTGCAGGAAACCCTTGTTTCCTTGTGATTGGATGTTCATTCTTTAGCCATGACATCTTGGAGTGAGTATTGGAAGGTGACCTATTAGAGGCTTGAGGCGGGACGGATCCAGAAGGAGGCTGAGCTTTGAGCCTGCAGAAGTGGTTCAGGTGATATTGCTCCTTTTTCATACTATTCTATTTGTCTAATAAAGAAACACGTCTTGTTCCCGAAATGCTTCTTTATTTATGTTAATGATGTTCATATTTGAATTTCATGCTTGGATAAGATGTTTAGAAGTTTGGAACTAACGCCTCTCTTATATAACATAAAGATCATTTTTTATGTAAATCTTTGTCCATATACTGCTGCAATCCTTGGAATTGTTGTTTTTGCAGGACAAAGGAGCGGAAGGGACGTGAAGAAGGGTTTGCACCCTTGAGTAACTACCCAAACGTAGGACCCTCAGGTATGTCCTTCTCACCCTAGAAGTAGCTTTTTATAGCATAAACGGCTGTGTGTGTATGTTTCTTAACTTAGACAACTTTCAGTCTGCTAGGGTTCCACCCAAGAGCCTTAGGGGATAATATCCCGCAACAGAACTGGCGACTCCACTGGGGAACAACATCCTTGGTTCCTTGTTGGGGCGTTTGTCAAGCCTATCAGGGCTCAGTAGCTTGCTCTTATTGATTATTGTTTGGTCTGTTTCTGACTTTTGAGTTTTACCAGTTTCTTGAGTTTCTTTTTTATTTTTCTTGAAAGACCACATACACGCTGCTTTTCTTGGTTACAGAAGCATATAAACACTTGTTGTCTGAAGTAAACCCGTGTATACGCAGATTTCCTCAGGCACAGTCGTGTATACACGCATTCTGCACTGAATGCAGTCGCCTATACTTGGCAATTTTCAAGATTTATAAACCTTTTTGTCTCTGGAGTGTTTCTGGTGCTTTCAGTCAGTTTAAACAATCACCTGTGTCAATATCAGTTATCTATTTTCCAGCAAGTTTCCTTACTCCAACTTCTCTCTAAATCATAAGAAGTCTTGGTCTTGTTTCGTGTTTGCGAGTGTCATCATCTTTTTTGCTTTAAACGCACAAGTTTTCCTTACTGGAATCTTGGCTGCCCTGAGTGATCAGAGCGGAAAAGATTGTCATTAATCTTTGTGTTTAACTTTGTTCTTGATGACTTTTTGGTTTGCTTAACGAAATAGTTTTTATGACCTATTGCTTCTTTGTTTCATCAAAGTAGTCATTTTGATACTTTCTTGGAACCGTTCTTTTGATCTTTTTTTGGTCTTTGCTACCAAAGCTTTCCTTGCTGCCTTCCATTGTCGAAAGCCCTTTTGAGCACATTTGTTTTTTGTTGAGTTTTCATTCCTTGTTGGGTATAAACTTGCAAAAAGTGCTTCTTGCTTGTTTCGATTTTGAAGTGTCGGTTTTTGTTGAAAGCATTTTCAAAAGGACTCCCTTTTTTTTTGTTTTTGTTTCTACTTTCAAGTGAACTTTTTGAAAAGTTTTAGTTTTCGCTTTCTTGAACTTGCTTTTCATTTTGCTTCCTTTTTTTGAATGAAAGTTTTTTTGTTATCTTGAGTTTTGCTTTTAATATTTAGACGAATTCCATTATCTTTAATTCCATCTAAATATAGTAAGTGGCAAAAAGGAAATTTGATGAACAAAAACAACTTTTATTTCTTGTTAGAGTAGTTTTCAATCTTGCATCAAGCATTTAGTATGGCATTTAGGACAAATTTGCATCTCTTTTGGCATAAAATAGATTTGTTAACTTTTTAGCGTGAAGCATGCATGAATAGAAAAGAAAACGAAAAATTTGTTTCAGTAGAAGTTTCCTCTTGAACCCTGTAGAAGATTAATTTTCATCGAAAAACAATGACAAAGTGCATAAGCATGTAGTTAAGTTTTATTAATCTTTTTTGCGTCAAAAAACACATCATCAGTTTCACTTCCACCATCCTTTGACCTAAAGGAACAGCCCTTAAAATCAAGCACTAATTAAAATCAATTAGAACTGTTTTATTTTAAGATACACAAACAAGTTTTAGGATTTTAGGGCCTTGGAATAGGCGAGTGGAGAGTTAACTCTCCAAGGCCGCATTAAAACGTCGAAACATAGGAGTCTGATTAAAGAGAGAAAATCCAATAGCGTTAGGAAGACCAGGAAAGCTCCGGATCTGGGAGTTAAGCGCGAGGGTCTGTGAAGACAGGGAAGAGAGATACCCCCTCTCCTACTTTTCCGAACTTACCTCAAGACCGTTCCGCCTGGCTTCTGCAACGAGTTGGTGTCCTTAGTTACCACTCCTAGGGAACTACATAGGTGGCTGTGGAGGGGAATCTTGTGGCACCTGAGGTCGACGTTGTATCACTTTCAACAGCACTACTGGAGGGCACCCTTGCGAAGCTTGGGGGCTTGCACCGGCGCAGACTGTTGTTAGGAGGTCAGCGTAACTTCCTCTGTTACCTTCGCTGATAGGGCTGGGCCGTCATTATCCCAGACTATCTTCGGAAGGCCCCCTTACTCCACTTTCTTGTATTTTGGTGTCCGGTCCTCATCACCCGGAGCGGAAATACTTGGAAGTTGTTTGACTGGCTGACTTCTTTTAGGGACTTTATAGTGAGTGCTCTTTGCTCCTTGTATATAGTTGGCTTTAGGTATTTTAGTCTAGTCACTTTTGGATTTGATATTCGGAGCGACTGACTTACCACTCTGCCGATCTTGAAAGACTTTTGGTCGTTCTTTCGGAAGTTGTGGAGTTGCCTCCTCAAGGGAAAAAGGTCTTGATTGTGTGTTTATATTCCTTGAAAAGTCATTTCTACATTCCCGTAAGGGAACGGTTTGAGAATCAGTTAGATATGGCCAATATTCCTGTGGAAACCAACCAAGGTACCCTTTCAAATGGGGATCCTTGTGCTTTTCCTTTCTTTGGAAACGTTGGTACTCCCTTGATGGCCACTTTGAATATTCCTGGGTTGAATGTTGGACTACCCGTTTGGTTGTGGTCCACTCCGAATATTCCGAATGCTCTTGAAACCTCTCAGTTGAATGCTTTATTTCAAGAGCATCATATGGGTGCTAATTGTTCATCTTCTTTCAAAGAGAAATCTGGGATTTTTTCTTCTCCTCCTTCTTGCAACAAGAAATCTAAAAAGAGGAGAAAGAGGAAGTTAAAGAAGAAGAATAATTCTATCCCTGAATCTTCAACCTTTGCCAGTCATGTTAAAGATGAGCCTTCAGCCGCTGTAAGTCATGCTGGGGGCACAAGTCAAGTCACTGCAAGTCACACTAGCACTTCATCCTCAACCTCTGGCAGTCATGTTGAAGATGAGTCTTCAACCTCTGCTAGTCATGTTGGAGATGGACCTTCAGCCGCTGCTTGTCATGCTGGGGGCATAAGTCTAGTCACTGCGAGTCATACTAGCAAAGAGTCACCGACCTCTGCAAGTCATGTTCAGGACTCTCCGCAAACCACTGCTAGTCATGTTAGCGGAATAGAGGTTGATAAGAAACCTAGACGTAGAAGTTTTAAACCTAAGTTCCCTTGTAAGATATGCAAGGGAGACCATCTTACTCATGTATGCCCTGGTATTCCGGAGGTTCAAAGGATATGGTCCGAGTTTGAAATTTCTTCTACTCCTACATCTGATATGGTTTCTCATCAATCCCATCAACCATTGGTTGATCATGTGGTTGCGCCAGTGCAATCGCTGGCCGATTACACTCCTCTTTTGGGGGGTGAAGCGCCTAACAAAAGAGTCTGCTTAATTTCTAGTACAGAGTCTTCTAGTATAGGGGGCAATCCAGTTTCTTTGAATGTTCCCCCTTCAAGTTCCAAGAGTGTTTCCTTTGATTGGGATAGTCTTGTCGAGCCTCGTCTTCCTTCCACTGCACCTTTCCAAATAAAGGTCAGAGTTAATTCCACAAATGTCTATCGATGTATGGTGGATGAAGGATCCTCTGCAAGTA
>APFE031050545.1:246758-284815 GCA_000404065.3 Pinus taeda
TGGAATTGTTGTTTTTGCAGGACAAAGGAGCGGAAGGGACGTGAAGAAGGGTTTGCACCCTTGAGTAACTACCCAAACGTAGGACCTCAGGTATGTCCTTCTCACCCTAGAAGTAGCTTTTTATACCATAAACGGCTGTGTGTGTGTATGTTTCTTGACTTAGACAACTTTCTGTCTGCTAGGGTTCCACCCAAGAGCCTTAGGGGATAATATCCCACAACACCTTGGTTTCTAACCCATTACATCTTTAAAGCTCTGGTCCAACTACATTCCTGCCACATTATGTCTCGTACTCTCTCAAACAGTTCCCTGTCGCTGTCAGTCTTTAGTTCTTCTGTTACAGGAACTGGGATAGATCACCAGTGATGGTTGTAGTGATACTCTAAACACTTCTACTAACCCATTACATATTTTAAAGCTCTGTTCCAACTATCGAAACATAACATGCCTCATAAAACAACCTCAGTCTAATATTGGGGATTATTCCTGTCGCAATATTTATATGTAACAAGTCCTACGAAACAATCAACTATGATCTCTTTAGGACCCTTTTGATTTGAGCCCTTTTAGTATTTCCTCATCATATTAATGGGGGCTATGACTTGGTACTTCTCCCTAAGGTGCTAGGGCCTTTAGACTCCTATCGCGCTCCTATCTGGGGCCTTTTTCCCTTTATAAAGTGCTTTTTGACCTTTCCTTTAAGTTCGTCTAGCGATTTCGCACTTACCCAAATATTGGAGCTCGAAAATCGGCAATTTAATATCATGGTATTTGGGGCACCCTCCCAGCACTTGTGATTGCAATAGCCCTTTAGTGCTTGGCCTCCACCTCTGCCTTTTATTTTTTATGTCTTTGTGACCAAGGACCAACCCCCGCATCGGGGTTCCTTTATCAATGATTTCCAATCAGGGATTTAGCTTGTTCCAGTGTTATAAAATTTCAATTAATGACCTCCGACTGTGATGTCATCAATGCCATGTATCCTCTGTGTCAGAAGTGACATGTGTCACCCTATTTTTACCTCTTTAAATCCGTGAAATATGTGATTTTTTGTGCCACGTGTCCTCCATAATGCCATTTCATGATGACGTTAGCTGCCATGTGGCTTTATCGGGACCAATAGTATTCCACCATGTCACCCTCTAAACGAGAGAGAAAAGGCCTACCTACCTTTGGTTTCACGTTGAATTTCTTTGTTAAATTCTTTTAGGCATTCTCCAGGTAGTTTACACCGTCGACACTTTTTCCTCGCATTTCCTTTATAGTGGTCCCTCATGGATTTCCGGTTGTCAATTTGCGACATGTATTACACTCCACAATTGTCGATCACTGATTTCAACCTAGACCTCTGATCACTAAAATATTAAGTGCCTTTGGAACCTTCGATCGCAGATATGTTATGTGCCTTTGGAACCTTCGATCACCCATTTGTGATATCGACAATCGCTGATTCACCTTGCTCCATTGTTGGACCTCTTATATTTGCGATCAACGATATGCCATATCAATGGCACCTTTGATAGGCCATGCTACTTGATTCTCCAATTGCTGATCTCCGATATCAGTCGTCTGCTTCCCTCTTTCCAAAGTCGACAAAACCCTCAACCTCAATAGGCCATATATTTTGATCCAAAAGTCCATTTTTGGACTTCCATATACCATTGGAAAGCTTATTCTGAGCATTATCTAATGGAGAGGGTCTAATTTAGCTTTGAGTGCTTTTGTGGCTTGGAGGATGACTATAAACCTCTTTGATCCTATGCCCTCTTAGACAACTAAAAACAAATTTTGCAATGAGTGACAACAGAGCACATGATGGATCTTCTGCTTCGTTAAAAGGATTGCCTCTACCTATAAAGGGACAAAGCCACTATCTTGAATAAACCTTAGCAATACCTAGGAACCACTGAAGAACATCTCCACGGAAATACCAACCACATGAATTTACCTCTGACACAGACTCACTAACTAAGGATATGAGAAAATTCGTGTCATTCAAAGTCTTAGACCCTTTAAACATTGATCACACTATATGTAACCCTAGTACCCAAACGATACTATAATCAACAACCCAAGGATAAATGACTAGACCCCACCTCCAACACATGATAGACCTTGTTTCATAGGGTTCCCATACCACTCTTGTACTCAAAACACCCATTCCAAATTTTCCAAGAGGACAGTGACTCAGAAGACACAAACCCAATGAGGCTACAAAACTCACATAGACCCTAACCCTCAAATTATGAGACACATTCACTAACTGAGACATGAGACCCTGAATTCTCATACCCACATAAAAACCACGTAAATCAAACTGCTTTGGAAACAACAAGACCAAAATAGTTACACAGGGCATACCAATCCCAATCGTTGGTATTAAAACCCCACAAAAATTCACCAACTCCCTACCTAGACACAATTGAGGCCGAAAAATTCTACCCCATGACCAAGAATTGGAAGCATGGAACACTAAAACTTCTTTTTGGAAAAAAAAGTCACTCAAAACAAGACCTATTGAATCCCGTAGCCTTATAATCTAGGGATTCATCTCCTTCTCCAAAGAATTATGACTCATGACTATAGATCCACTACGAATAATCACAGCTCCGCTATCCCTGCCTTTGCAAATGACTTCCATTTCCATCTCTGTCACCTCATAAACACCATGCTAACTAGGGGGTTACATTCTCCTACATGTGAAGTGACAAGAGCAATGTCCTCCATTAATACCTTATTAATACATCAATGGTGGTGGGCGTGAAGATACAAGCCACTTGCTTCCCTTCATAACACCCCCATCAAGGATATATATTTTATTTTCAAGAAGAAAGGAAAAGTAAAATCTATGTGTATAGTGAAACAACAAGTGAGGTTCTTTGAATCATGATGATTCTAAAATTTGTTTAAAATAAGGTTCAACAACCATATTATTAAAAAGTAGTGTTGCAAAAGCACTATTAGAAAGTAGTTTTTAAAATGCAAGGAAAATCATATGGCTGAAAAGGCAGAGAATCTATTAGTCATCCTCTTTTCTAATTAGTTTACTGTTATTTAAAATTTTAGTCAACACACATACGGGATTCCTTAAGAAAAGGATTCAATAGTACTATTTATAAATACAAATTCTTCATTTCACGATCCTAAAGAATTGCCAAATCCTTGAAAAACTCTAAGCTATTAGATCTATCTAGTCTCTTTCATGTCCTTTGAAAGCATTTGCATTTACATTCTTTATGAGAGTATCAATGTAGACTTATCTTATTTTCCATTCTTGGAGAAATGAGTTGAATAGTTACTGGATTATTTGGAAAAATATTTATATTCTACTTGTTGACACGGACATTGTACGCCTAAGTCAACACGGGAGGAATAACCCAGACCGAGGCTCTTTAATAGCCCAAGTTGTTTGGAGAGGCTACCCTTGATGGGTTTATAGGATATGTTGGCCTTGGTTCTTTTCCTCTTACGAAGAAGTGAATCTAGGTAAGCTAATCCTAATCTAAACTATGGTTATCCTATTCTAAAATAAAACTAATTCTACACTAAATTATGATTAAAGTAAACTATAAGTAAATTATCAGGTTAGCTATACAAATTTAGAGAGGAAAATCAAACAACCTGAACTTGGTATGTGTATAAAAGAAAAAGGTTGAATGTTTCACTGTTAATGAACTATGATATGCTAAGTAATTGTAATTTATATAATTCATTTAGAAATTTGAATTAAGAAATATAATACAATAATCATGTTATAGAATCAATCTATAGTACAAAATTTACAAAATTATGTTACACCAAATATAATAGGTTAGAACATAACATAACTTTATCAAAATAACAATGCACTATCAATAAACTCACTACAACAAAACATGCCATTAGTGCTAGAAATAGCACCAGAATCAAGTGTTTTTGAGCATGTGAATTGGCTTCAGTTGGTGTTGAGAAACCTCACGCAAACTGGCACCTTCACTTGGGTGTTGTGCATAGCAGAAGAAACTATTTATTCCATTCTTGCTTCCATTTTTGTGTCCATTTGTACTTCTAGCTTTTCTCCCAATTGTGCTTCCTTTTTTTCTTATGGTATGCATCGAAATTACATTCTTTTTTGGCTTCCTTATTAACGCCAAGTTATGCTTCCATTATAATGTCCTCTCTTGCATCAAGTTTTGCTTCCAATATGGTATCACTTGTTGTATCTAGATTTTCTTCCATTATGGCATCTTCTTTAGCTTCTAATATGGCTTCCATTATAATGTCTTTTGTTTCTTCTAATATTTCTTCCATTATTACTTCTTTGTTTACTAACTGAATTTCTTATGTCTTTTCTTCTTAGGTAATGCCAAGTTTAGTAGGCTGTATTGATTACATTATTACTTCTTGGTTTGCTACCTAAATGGATATTTTGTTTTCTTCTTTGGGAACACGAAGTTTGGCTTCTAATTTTGCTTCTATGATTTCTTCTTTGTTTTCTACCTGAATTTCTTCTATTTTTTCTTCTGAGGTAACACCAAGTTTGGTTGCTAATATTGCTTTCATTACTACTTCTTTGTTTACTACCTAAATTGATTTTTAGGTAACGCCAAGTTTTTCCTCCAAGATTTCTTTTAGTGTGTTTCTAGTTTGGATTCCATTGTTTCTTCCTTTTTTGCTTCGCTTTTTTCTTCCATGTTAGACTCATGGTTTGCTTCCTCTTAGTTGGAAGGATTGCTTCCTGTTTACCACCCAAGTTTTCTTCTTTTTTAGGTCGAAGGTTTGCTTCCTTTTAGTGTTGGGATTTTCTTCTTAATTAACCTCCAATTTTTCTTCATGTTAAGAAACCAATTTAGCTTCATATTTTGAGCCAATAATAGCTCTATGGGTTCCAATTTAATGTCGAATTTTACTTCCATTTTAGAGATACATTCTGCTTCCATTTTAAGTCATGATGCTTCCTTTATAGCTTCCATTTTAGAGACACATTCTGCTTCCATTTTAAGTCATGATGCTTCCTTTATAGCTTCCATTTCTTAATTCAATATTTTTTTATTTCAATAAGATTAGTTAAATATATCATGCCTCTTAAATAACTTATATGATTATAGAGAAAGTCATATTGCATTTAAACTATTTTATAGCAAACCATTTATAAAGAATTTTTAGTGAAATGTACATTTATACAAACTAACACAATTTTTTTAACTATAATCAATATTTTTATATTATTAATAATAAAAAATTGATGATCATGATTAGCTACACATAATGCAGACCCAAATTCACATCATAGATATTTCCAAAGAGGAGCTCTTTCAAATTTCTTATACTTTATAGACCACACCACAATATTGGAATAAAATAACAAGATATATTTTTTTTAACTATAACCAATATTTTTATATTATTAATAAACAAAGTTGTTGGCTTGTGACTGGAAACACATAATGCAGGCCCAGATAATACATGTCCAAATGATATAAGCCAAAATGATACATGTCAAAATGATACAACTCAATATGGTACTGCAAGTGAAGTGATACATATGATAATAAACATGAAAAGAGGCATCATAACAATTTATCAACAATTATCCATTATGGAGTCTATATGATCAATGTCACTAGCTACTGTTAATAGATTTCTCATCATCATCATCATCATGTTTATCATGATCATCAACATCACGATGATCATTAATGTCATCATCGTCGTTGTCTACCTCAATGTCCTCTTCATATACATTTTCATTATCATTTCAAGTGTTTGAACCAAACCCAACATAATACAAATAGATCTCAGGATCAACTGGATCATCTGGAAGATCCATGTTCTGCAAAAAAAAGCGTTCAAAATGAAAAATTATATTTATTTCATGCAATATTTCATATTTTTTGTTATCTTGCTAATACTACAACATATAAAACGAAACCATAGTCATATTACTTAATATAAAATTTCACATATATACATAATAAAATTTTAATTAAGTTACAACTAATATTTCATTCCAATGAGCTAAAACATGCAACAATTCTAATAAATGTTAGTAACTCGTGGAGAAGGCTAGATCATTGAAATCGAGCCACTATTTGCTAGAGGAAGGAGCATGTGTAGTAGCAAGAAGGGGACAAGGGTCAAGGAAAAGCATATAACTAGTCCCTAGTACAACAATGGTGGAGAGGATTCTTTTTTCGAGCATGTCATTGTGGAGGGGGGGCGTGGCACTCCCCTCCTAGGCTATTTTAAGAGATTTGGAGCAATCTGGCTCTCTAATCGCCCCTACAATTGCTATACTAGAGGCTTGAAGACAACCTCTATAGGGACAGAGGTTATCGAATCCATGGGGATAGCAGGAGGACTGAGTGGCTCAAGGAAAAGACACATTTTGCATTGGCAGCCTATTGGAGCCCATATTTTTTTTGTGAAATTGTGTTGAAACAATTAGGATTTTCTATTGATAATTATTGTAATTTGGAAAAAAATTTACAAATTTGTCTTAACCTTGGAAATTGTTATCAAATTATTAATATGTATTTTCAAATTAGATCACATGAGAATGAAGATATTCTCATGATGATATTTATCATTATAATATGAAATTATAAAGAAGTGTGATTTCTAGTTGCGCTAGATAGATAAAACAAATAGATAATGATACAAGAGGAGAGCATCGACATTGTAATATTTTATGTTTCATTAAATCTCAATCATTCATGGCACCATACCTTTCTATTGACTAGACTGTGTGTTTTGTATTGTACCATCTCCTGCTAGGAAGGAAATGCCCTCCTTCTTACCAGGGATCACTGGTTAGGAAGGTACTGTAGCTGTTTGATTTTTTTCCTCTCTGTTATAATTCATGTGTGATTGATGTTACTATTATTATTATTCGTGTTGATGCTTTAATATTTGTATAATCCTAACCTTTGTATTTTGTAACAACATAGGTCCTAGACCGATCCCTCTATTAGTGTGATAATTATTTAATTCTTGTTATAGTTTGATGGTATATTTATTTCATTTGAAGGCGTGTTTCAACATTTGTTGAGAGAATGGTTTGTAGGAGTGTTGTTCATTTCTTAATAAGAGTGATAATGTGATAGAGTGGTTTATTTCTTGAGATTTTAACATCTAGAGTGTTGAATTGCTAAGATTGTGATTAAAACAATTGAGTTTGAGATTAATTAGCACTACTCATCATTTTTCCTTGCATATATTTTGCATAATATCCTTTCACTAACAAAACCTACCCAGATTTACAATCGGTGTGAAGAGTTGGAACTATTTCTCTGAATTAAAAGGACAATTGTTCTACCCAACAGCAAGCTAAAGAAAATCCTATACACAACTTTCACATAATGCAAGTCGAAGAAAAATTTGGAATGTTGTGTGAATTCTGAAGCAAAATTATTTAAGGTTCGAAGGAAACATATAATAATTCAAAAGTGTGTAAAATAATTAAATAAGAAATCTGCAATTTGATTCAATTAGATTGACCAATAAATGAAATTTGGGCATACATTTTCGTGAAGGAAATTTTGGCTTGCTTCATAAAAATGCACGTCAAGACTTCATTTCAAGGCCAAATTGAATGATTCAACATGGAGAGTACTTTTCTACTCATAATTAACATTAATTTTGCACATAGAAATGTTTTTTGTGCAGAAATATACCAGATTGGATCAATTTCATAGGGTTAAAGTCAAGATTTGTTTGTCTCAAATAAATGCACACTAGGATATGTACTTAATTGACCATGCGATAATGATCATTCCAACCTAAATATAAAACCATTTTATGCAACATACCTGTTAGAAATTAATTAACTAAGAAATGAAATAAACAAAATATTGTGGAAACAGAAATACAAAAACGCATAAAACAAGACATACACAGATATATGTGGTTCACCCAATATGGCTACGTCCATGAAAAAACAACTAGTCCTTCATTTTATATTATCTAGCAAAATGAAGATATACAACATACAATGCATCCATTGTAATTTCCTCTTCGCTCTCACACAATTTCCTCTCTCTTTCTCGCTCAAAATAATAATACACAATCGCAATAAAATTACCTCATATAGGTCGAGGGTTTCCTTCTACAGGAAAAAATGATAAATTAACATAACTTCCACCATCAGATCAACTTCCTAATGAATGGCTCAGATTGACTATGAAATTACAATATTTTACAAGGAAAAATTTCATCTATTTTTAGCTTCGGGGGTGCTTCCCTCAAATCCTTGCTAGGGGGGTGGGGGGTGTGGGGGGGGGGGGGATCATAAAATTCATCATCGCTCCCTTGGGACCCTCTAACAGTGATTAAATAAGAAGCATTACCACACCATTTTGAATAGGGATCCAACACAGCTGACACAAAAAACCTCTGAACAATCAGGAAGATAATCAGGCTCCACCCCCAACAATATCCCACTTGGAGACTGATTATATAAACTCCATCAATGATTCACTCGTTGGACAATGAATCCACTTGGACATGGTTTTTTCTCATCTTCACCATCATACTTGAAGACCAATTGAAACTGAGTATAATCTTAGTTTCTCCCCAGTTACAACTTTTGTTAACCTATCTGCAGTATTATGGTTAATGTGTATCTTTTCCAGCTTCAATTTTCCATCTTCTAAAGTTGACAATATGAAATCGTACTTGAGATATATATGTTTAGTCTTGGAATGAAATGTTGAGTTCTTTGCAAGATGAATGACACTCTGGTTGTCACTGTATAACCTAGTCATCTCTTACTTCTTTCCCAATTCATCCATACACCTTTATAACAAAATCATTTATTTACTATCCTCTGTAGCAACAACATACTCTGCTTCTTTTGTTGAAAGTGAAACAATGTTTTACAATTTTGAAACCCATATTTTAATTGTTCCACCTACAATAAAAACATACCCTATGGTGCTCCTTCTGTTATCTCTATCACCTACTATATCTGCATCAACATCTCACTGTAGAGCAATGTTTGAACCACCAAAGCATAATTCTTGATTTGTTGTACCTCTCAAATACTCAAGAATCCACTTTACTACCACCCAATGCTCTTTTCATGGATTGTTCATATACCTACTTACAATTCCCACTACATGTGCAATATTAGGCCTTGTGCAGACCATTACATACATTAAGATTCTAACTATTGATGCATATGAAACTTTACACATATAATCCATCTCTTCCTGAATCTTGGGGCACATATCCTTACTTAGTCTCAAATGGTTAGCCAAAGGTGTACTAAATGGTTTTGCATTATGCATATTAAATCTTTCCAAAACCTTTTCTATGTACTCACTCTGAGACAACGTTAATTTGCTATTTTTCCCATCTCTATTCATTCTCATACCAAGGATTTGTTCTGCAGCATCCAAATCCTTCATTGAAAAAGAATTTTCCAGTTTTCCTTTCAGCACATTTATTTCCTGTATGTTAGACCTTGCAACAAGCATGTCATCTACATACAATAACAATATAATATAGCTGCCATAATTTTTCATTTTAAGATAAACGCAATGTTCAGAGTGAAATCTAGTATTATTAACCTTGTTCATACATAAAGTTGTCAAATTCTAGATAACACTACCTTGGAGCCCATTTTAAGTCATATAAGTTGTTCTTCAATTTTAACACTAACTTCTCCTTCCCTTTTACCTCATACCCTTGTGGTTGTTGCTTATATATTTCTTCCTCCAAATTTCCATGGAGAAAATATGTTTTTACTTCTAACTGCTCAAGATGAAAATATTTTGCTTCTGCTAGAGTTAAAATAGTTCTGGTTCATTTTCACAATAGGAGAAAAACTTACATCAAAGTCTATACCTTTCTTTTGTGAAAACACCTTCACCACAAGTCTAGCGCTATACCTTTGTTTATATCCATATTCTTCCTTCAACCTGTAAACCCACTTATTCTGCAATGTTTTTTTACCTGTAGGCAACTTGACTAAGTCCCAAGTCTAGTTATGCATCAAGGTGCCCATCTCTTCTTCCATAGCTTGCTCCCACTTATTCTTGATTTTTGCGTGCATTGCTTCTTCATATCTTTTGGATTCACCATAATTAATTAACAATATATAATATAATGAAGGAGAGTATTGTTCAAGGCATCTACTTATCCTTGTAGATATTATAACACCAATTTTAGGTGTTGGTGGTGCATGTTTCTATTGTGTTTGTTGTGTCTATTGATGATTATGATTTTAAGGAACCTTTACTTTTACTGTGATCTCATCAAGCATTGTGTATTCCTTGTTTTGTTTTGCCTGTTGCTTTCCCTACATCTGATCCTTATACAAGAACTTTTCATTGAATATGACATCTCTTCTCCTAATGATTTTGTTATTTTCATAATAATATAAGTGATAACCAAAATCATTTACACCATATCCAATAAAGGTACATTTCTTTGACTTTTTCTCAATATTTTTTATATTTTATTTATTGATGTGGACAAAGGTTTTACAATCGAAATTCTTTAAACATGAGTAGGTTTTCATTTTACCTATCCATGCCTCCTCTGGAAAACCACCATCCAAGGAACTGAAGGCCCTATGTTTATTAGATAAATAAAATTATCTACAATCTCTGCCGAAAATTCTAAGGGAAATCCCATATGCAATCTCATGCACCTTGCACTCTCCATGATTGTCATGTTCATCCTTTCTGACACACCATTTTCCTATGGCGTTCCTAGAACTATCTTCTCTCTATGAATTCCATGCTCTAAATAATAGTTTATCAAACTCTTTGTTACAATTTTCACCTCAATTGTCTGATATGAGAAACTTGAACTTATTTCGTATCTCATTCTCAACCAAAGCTTTCCATTTCTCGAAAGCATCAAATACATCATATTTATTTCGAATACAATAAATCCATGTTTTCCAGGTTGCATCATCAATAAAAGTAACATAATAGAGAGTGCCACCGAGAGATGATACATGAGTAGGTCCCCATGTATATGTATGCACAAGTTCTAATTTTTCGCTCTCCTTTTCCTTTCCAACTCGAATAAATATGACTCTCTTATGTGTTCCATAAACACAATTTTCATAGAAATCCAAATCAACATGCTTCAACATGGCAAATAATATTCTTGAGTGAAGAATCTACATCCCCTTATCACTCATGTTACCGAGCCTATGATGCCAGAGTGCCATATATTCTCTAGTGGAGGTTAAAGCATTAACAAAAATAGAAATATCATTGCATAAATACAACATACCAACATTTTCTTCTTTTTCTATTATCAGGGATCCTTTAGTGACCTTCCAAGTTTTGTTTGTGAATGTAGTTACACAACCTTCACCACCTAAATGCCCTGTTCAAATCATATTTTTCTTCAGATATGGAACATGCCTTACCTCATTCAATATCCATTGGTTTCCATTTTGTTTCTTTATAAAAACCTTACCCAATCCGATGATTTTATAGGGTTTATCATCACTCAAATGAATTTGTCCAAAATCTCCTTTAACGTAGTCATAAAAATGCTTCCTATCAAGTATGGCATGCAATGAGGCCCCTGAACATACCACCCAAGCATCAATAGTATTATCTAATGAAATAATGAAATAATCTTGCAAAACATCACCTGTGATATTTGCGTCAAGATTGTTCTCTTCCTATCCCATCCTCTATCTAGAACTCCTTGTTGAGGGAGAGCCTCCCAACCTCTCTTTTCTTCATTACCCCTGGCAAGCAAATAGGGTGTAGGTTGAAGTCCTTCCAGAACTTCCTGTAGGGAACAACAGACCTTCCTTCCAACAAGATAAGAATATAGTTCTCTAGTTGGAGCATCCGACCTTCTGGCATTTTTTTTATTGTCTGAGAGGGAGGCAAGACTTACTATTCTTCTTTTAGGTCCTAAATTCATGAGCTATCATTTTGAGCCTAACTTAACTGCTCTCTGGTTGAATAGCTCTATGAAGTGGATAGAACTATGTTTATCCTTCTCACTCTGTAAAGTCCATACCATGGGTGGGATGCAAGATAGTGACTAGATTGTCTCTATCCAGGGTTGGTGATAGTAGGTACTTATCTGTTAATTCAAATATTCTTGTCCAAGCGGTTGAACAATTATAGGGTAGTGGGAATTGTAATACCTTCCATCCATCCTATTTGAGCATGATTTTTTCATTAGTCAGGTAACTATTTTAATTCCCTCCTGATAAAGGTAGTTGTTGAATGGGTGCCCCTTCCCTTGAAAATAAAAATTCTTTCCCGATTGAAGTGGAGACAATACTATCTCAAGTTAGCCTAGCCAAGAGAGAGTATAAATTGTTACTCAAGTATTGTGGCAGAAATTTAGTCTCTTGAAATTTTGGCCTCCTAAAATTTCGCTCTCCTGAAATTTCGGACATGTGGAGAGAGAGAGGCCCATAAATCCATACCCAATCTATGAGGGGAGAGAGAGAGAAGTGTGAAGATGAGTGTGTCCAAATGAGGCTAAGGCATCATGTATTTATAGCAAACAATGAGGATGAATAGACGTGACTATTAGGCTTTTGAGCCTACATAAGTTTGTTGGCCAACCTTGACAATTTGTCCATAATCAAAATAAATTCATAACTTTACTTGTACATGTCAGATTTGGATTATCTTTAGATCAATCATACACCTCTCATAAAGAGGAATCCAAAAAAAAATCAGTTGTCATAAATAAGATGACCTATGTGGATTTTGGACCTAGCTGCCAATTTTAACAGTTGAGGAGCAACACTGCAGTTATGTAGACTCCTAACTGGAACCCGCAGAAAGACTGTCATCCTCCCCGGCTACCCCTGGCCACACACACACAACTGATGAGAAAATCTAGAAAAATCCAAAATAACATAAAACCCATAACTTATGGTCAGTTGTTTCAGAAAAGGATGTTGGAAGCTTCTAAAGTATATATGGATTTGAAGATGTCAAGGCTTGCCCAGAATGAGCCCCATATTGCACATTATCAGATATGAAATTAAAAGGGCTTCAAGTGGACAAAACATCACACTTTCAGCCTTTTCCATGTTGAAATAAACACTGAAGCAACAATATAACTGGCCTTACAATGCGATAAGGAAGCCCTGAAAATTTTCATGACAACACTCTCGAACTTGTTATAGCTAAAAATCTCACCCTCGATATTTGTGATGATGCATTTATGGCCTAGGGCAACCCCTCCTTCCAGACTTGGTCCAAATACTTAAAAAAATAGTGTTTTATTCCCTGTACATGACATTTCCCTGAGCTAAACGCGTGTGTACGCGGGTCAGTGTATACCCAACCTGTGTATATGTCTTAAAACACTTAAAATAAATTAAATATCCTTAATTTTGGGTGGAGATCACAGGTTTTACGTGTTGATTACCTACTAGTGCCCATGGCCCAACTGTTCCCAATGAATTCCCAAATAAAAAACTACTTTGCGAGAAGTATAAAAAGGCTTCAGTGGG
Source organism: Pinus taeda (assembly GCA_000404065.3). Taxonomy (NCBI): domain Eukaryota; kingdom Viridiplantae; phylum Streptophyta; class Pinopsida; order Pinales; family Pinaceae; genus Pinus; species Pinus taeda. Next base: position 260,203 of record APFE031050545.1, read on the forward strand.
AAGGCTTAAAGGAGGAGAGAGGAGAGAGGAGAGAGGATTACTCTGCTGAGATTATCACTGATCAAGTTTGAAGATCCCTGTGCTTCTAGCACTTCCCCCACTACAGGAAACCCTTGTTTCCTTGAGTTATGATGTCATTTCACTAGTTGAGATATCCTTGTGTGAGTCATGCAAGGAGCCTTTTGAAGACTTGGGATTGGATAGACCCGGAGGACGATTCCGCTTGGAGCTAGCAAGAAGAAGATTCAAGTGATATTATCCCTTTCTTTGTTTTAGTTATCTACAATAAGGTAACATTTGCCTTGTTCCCGAAATCAATCTTCTTTATTCATATGATGTTATTGTTATGGTTTACATATGAATAATTGTTTCAATGTATAACTAACCATCTTTCAATAAGTTATGAAGTTGATTTCTATATGATACTTTGTCCATATATTGATATGCTTCTTTGAATTGGATGTTTTGCAAGTTCAAGGATTGAGAAGAACTCCAAGAGGGTTTGGACCCTGGCTGGATCTACCCAAACGAAGGACCCCCAGGTGCATCTCTTTTCGTGTAGTTTTTGTATTTAAGTATCATGGTTGTGTGGAATTCTTGTTTTTTACTGTAGATAACCCTCGCTCTGCTAGGGTGTTGACCCAAAACCCTAGGGAATTTAATCCCTCAACAGAATTGGCGACTCCATTTGGGACAGCAGTATTGTTGTTCCTAGTTTGGGTTAATTTAAGCTAATCAAGGCAAAACCATTATTTTTCTTGCTATAACTGATTTGTTTGTTCCTATACGAACTCGGACTTTAAGTCTGAGTAGTTTGTTTAGACCTCTTTTTTTGCTTTTTCTTGTGAACTGTTATATATGCAATTTTATTAGGTTGCCGTAGTGTATGGATGCAAGTTTCCCTATATTAGCCCGCGTATACGCAGGTTTCTTTGGGCTGAATCACATATACAAAAAACTATATTTGACAAGATACCATAATTTTCCAAGATTTTTTCAAGTCTTTCTGTCTCAGAAGATTTGTTTGCTAGTATGAGTATTTCCTGAGCAGTCATTTTTTATTGTCAGTCTTTCGTTTTGCAGCAAGTTAATGGTTTCAAATTCTCTCCTGTTGTGGAAGTTTTGGTCTTGTTTTGTTTTGTTGCAAGTGTCATAATTTGTGTTTGAGAAAACGAGATTTATTTCTGAGAATCTTGGTTGTTCTGGCCTTCCAGAGAAAAAAGATTGGTTTCAATCTTTGTGACAAGCTTTATCTTAGTGATCTTCTTGCTTTGTGTCAAAACTACATCTTGTGGCCATTTTCTTTTCTCGCTTTTTGAAAGTTGTTGGTTGAAGATTTTGAAAGTTGTCTTTCTTAGTCTTTTGATCATTGTCATCAAGATTTTTTTGCTACTTTTTGGTCGTTCAGGGCATCTTGAAACACCTATTTTGTTGAGTTTTCGCCTATTTTGAGTTGATAACTTGCAAAGTGTTTTTGTTGCCTATTTTTCAATCTCAATGTTTTCAATAGTATTTGGAGTGCTTTTTGAAAAGTTGTCTTCTGTTTTTCCTTTCGAAGAAAACTCCTTAAAAACTTGGGTTTTGCTTTCTTTTTCCTTGTTTTGATTTGGTTTCTTTTTGCGAGTGAAAGTGCATTTTTTTTTGTCTTAAGATTTGCTTTTAGTGTTTGGATGAAAATTTGCATTAGGAACTTATATTCTATTTGAAAATCTAAGGTGGCTAATTATAAGCGATAAACAATTTTCTTTCATTCTTTGCTTTAGAGAGATATTAAGTTTCTTGCATCTTCATTACACCTTGCATTAGGATAATCTTGCATTGTTAGAGCATTTTTGCGTGTGTGAAGTGTGTTGCAAGAAAAGAAAAGGAAAAAGTTTTTTGCTTTCTAGGTGTTTCTTACAACCCTAGTAGAAGTTGCTTTTCATCAAAAGAAAAATGATTGCATTCATGTAGTTACTTTTTCTTTGATTTTGGTTGAGTTATACACACATCACTATTTCACTCCCATACCCTTCACTTAAAAGGAACAACCTTTAAAATCAAGTGCTAATTAAAATATACTAGAACTTTTCTATATTCTCAATTTAGACAGACCAATAAGTTTTAGGATATTTAGGGCCTTAGATTAGGTGAGAGGAAAGTAAACTCTCCAAGGTCACTCTAAACTGTCAAACATAGAAGTTTGAATAGAGAGTGAAAATCCAATAGCGTTAGGGAGACCAGGAAAGCTCCAGATCTTGGAATTAAGCACAAGGGCTTTTAAAGATAAGGAAGAGAGATGCCCCTCTCCTACTTGTCGGATCTTACCTCAAGACTGTTCTACCTAGCTTCTGACATGAGTTGGTAACCTTAGTTGCTCATCCTAGGGATCTACACATGTGGTTGCTAAGGGGAATCCCATGGCACCTGAGGTCAATGTTGTATCACTCTCAGCAGTACTTCTGGAGGGCACCCTTGTGAAGCTTAGGGGCTCGCAATGGTGCAGGCTGTTGTTTCGAGGTCAACGTAACTTCCTCTGATACCTTCGCTGGTAGGTCTAGGTTGTCATTATCCCAGACTATCTTCAGAAGGCCCTTACTTCACTTTCTTGTATTTTGGGGTCTGTTCCTCATCACTCGAGGTGGAAATACTCAGAAGTTGCCCGATTGGTTGTATCTTTAGGGACTTTGTAGTTGAGTGCTCTTTGCTCCTCGTATATATTTTGCATTAGGTATTTCTGTCTAGTCACTTTTGGACTTTGTAATTTGAGTGACTGACTTACCACTCTGTTGATCTTGAAAGGCTTTTGGTCATTCTTTCTAAATTTGTGGAGTTGCCTCCTCAAGGGCAAAGGTCTTGATTATGTGTCTGTCTTCCTTGAAAATTCATTTCTACATTCCCATAAGGGAAGGGTCTATGAATCAATTAGATATGGCCAATATTCCTATGGAAACCAACCAAGGTACCCTCCCAAAAGGTGATCCTTTTGATTTTCCTTTATTTGGAAACATTGGTACTCCTTGATGGCCACCTTGAATATTCCTGGATTCAATGTTTGACTACCAGTTTGGCTGTGGTCCACTTCAAATATTCCAAATGTTCTTGAAGCTTCTCACTTGAATGCTTTATTTCAAGGGCATCATATGGATGTTAATTTTTCATCTTCTTTCAAAGAGAAATCTAGGATTCCTCTTTCTCCTCCTTCTTGTAATAAGAAATCTAAAAAGAAGAGAAATAGGAAGATGAAGAAGAAGAATAATTATATCCATTCATCATCAACCTCTGCTAGTCATGTTGAAGATGAGCCTTCAGCCCCTGCAAGTCATGTTGCGGGAACAAGTCTAGTCACTTTGAGTCATACTAGAAATCCATCGTCAACCTTTGCTAGTCATGTTGAAGATGAATCTTCAGCCGCTGCAAGTCATGCTAGGGGCACATGTCTAGTCACTGTTAGTCTACTAGCACTTCATCATCAACCTCTGCTAGTCATGTTGAAGATGAGCCTTCACCTGCTACAAATCATGCTGGGGGGCATAAATCTAGTCACTGCAAGTCATACTAGTAAAGAGTCACCGACCTCTACAAGTCATGTTCAGGACTCTCCGCAAACCACTGCTAGTTATATTGGCAGAATGGAGGTTGATAAGAAACTTGGATGTAGAAGTTTTAAACCTAAGTTCCCTTGTCAAATATGCAAGGGAGACCATCTTACTCATTTATGCCCTGGTATTCCAGAGGTACAAAGGATATGGTCCGAGTCTGAAAGCTATTCTACTCCTGCATTTGATATGGTTTCCCATCAATCCCATCAACCATTGGTTGATAATGTGGTAGAGCCAGTGCAATCTCTGGACTATTACACTCCTCTTTTGAGGGGTGAAGTGCCTAGCAAAAGAGTCTGTTTGATATCTAGTATAGAGTCTTCTGGTATAGGGGGCATTCTTGTTTCTTCAAATGTTCCCCCTCCAAGTTCTAGGAGTGTTTCCTTTGATTGGGATAGTCTTGTCGAGCCTCGTCTTCCTTCTACTGCACCTTTCCAAATAAAGGTCAGTGTTAATTCAACAAATGTCTATCGATGTATGATGGATGAAGGATCCTTTGCAAGTATTATATCCTCTTCGACTTGGAAAGCTTTGGGTTCCTCGAAGTTGTCAACAACTTAGAGTCAGTTGTTAGCCTATGATAGAATACCTGGTGAATCTATGGGTGTTCTTGCCCAATTGCTTATTACTTTAGGTGGGAAGATTGTCTTAATCGATATGATGGTGGTTGATAGCCCTTTAGACTTTAATATAATACTTGGGTGTGATTATGTCTATGTTATAAATGCTATCGTGTCTTCACTCTTTCGAGTGATGTGCTTTCCTCATGAAAGGAATATTGTCACTATTGATCAACTTGCATCTGATAATTATGACCCTAATTCGACCTTACTGCAGAATACCCCTTGGTTTGTTCCAAGTGTTCAAGTAGACTCTACCCCGCCATGGATGAATTATGTGGCATTGAATCCTCAATGTTCAATCACTACTGAGAAGGATCCTTTGACTTATTACTCTCCTTCTTGGGACTTGGTCCCAGCAACTGACCGAGAGATTCTTCCTATAGGGATATGGGACCCCTTAATTCCCTCTTTTGATCCTAGTAGTCCCCATGATTTCTCAAAACTTGATTTGCCTTCATGGGAGGAACTCTTTGAAGCCATGAGTTTTGACTACCAAAGGAGTCCTTCGCCTGAGTCCTGCAAGGGGTTTTTACAAAAGAACTATTATGCATAAGACGCAAGGTTGTGTGGTTCCCTATACCATATTGTATATATAAGGTAAACATTTTCAAGTTTTGTATTCTATAGCACAAGATTTTATATGAAGTTTATATGTGGGATTTATTAACTTCTTGTCTAGTGTTCCTATTTATGTTTATAGAGCCTGGAAGATTTCTCCTTTGCAAATCTTTATGGTTGATCCATTCTAACAAGAATTGGTTCTCGAAACTAGCATATAGGTTAGGTTTTCACCTGCATTGTGCACTTATTAGTTTCCTTTCCCATTTTGTCCTTAGGATCGACCCCACCAAGTTATGGTGCAAAACCTTCTCATTGTTTAGAAGCAACATGACTTGTGTGGTAGAGCCTACCTTATCATGGGTGCCCTAGTTAGTACCTTGTTGCCACTTGGCACTCATGCTGATTTTTTATCCCTAGGCTCGTGAGTCCTCTCTAGTTCCACCATGACTTATGCACTGAAGACTCATTCCTCTTTGCTTCTTCGCTTCGTTCTAGCCTTATACCCTAGAGGCTCCTTCATGTTGAGTTGTACTACTGCATTGCATATTAACTATTTGCACCTTTTGGCCTTTAACCGGCTTCACTTGGACTCGTGTTTACGCCAACTTTTGACCAAGTCATCTACAAAATCAAACTTACAATCCCTTAACTTCTGCAACTTGACACACTATGACCTGTGGAAGGAACATACCTTTGAGTGTCTTTGACCAGTTTTCGCCTCCCTGCATTGGGCATAGGATTGTTCCAATCCCAGGAACTAGATCATCTGCTTCATCGACAATCATTCTTTCCATTGCATTATAGCATTCTTTTATTCTTTTTTAAGCTTAATGAAAAGAATATATATATTATTATTATTATTATATATATATTTATTATATATATTATATCTGTTCCAAAAGAGCAGGAATGGGACAATATTTCCATTTATTATTAGCAGCTAGAGTTGTGTCGCCCTTGAACAAAGTGCTCAAACAAAGTGTCTCCTCCATTTGGGTGGGATTTAGTTTGGCTTAGGTATGCCTTAACCTTATTATTGAGTCAGTCCTCCTCCGATTGGTTATCTCTTCCAATCATATGGAGAGTTCGTCCATGCCTCCTGCATGGTAAACTTATACAAAGTTATCATATGCTGCCACAAATTCATCATTTGAGTCATGCTTTTGTTCAAGGGAAGTAAGCCTGAGTCGACCTCTCTGCGGTGTCTCTTGACTCATTTTCAGTCAGCCATCCCTAGTTTTTAGTGTCTTGTCCATCATCACATCAGTTATATTGGTCCTTTACTCGTGTCAGTTTGAGAAGGTCTCCATTGACTTTTTGCTGGCGGGTCTTGTCCTTATCGATGATGACATCTTGCTCTAAGCATAGGCCTAGAGCCGCACCCTGGCACTATTTTCATTATTGATAGGTCAGCTTGTGCTCATCATCAACCAGTTTCATGGGTCTTTGACTAGGTGGTTTCCCTTGTGTTCGACATCAGCTTACATTATCACACATTGGGATTGATGTATTACCTTGGTTTCCATTTGTGGATACCTCGCCTCTATGCCAGCTTTCATTATTGGTTAGTTCAGAGGGTTTTTGTTGTGTGCTAGCTACATCTTGTGTATGCCAGAAACGTGCTTCGTTGGGTTACTACATCTTTTTTTGTTTGATTCCTTCCACATTATTGGCCTACGGGTTACATTCACGCTAGATTGATGAAGGATGCCTTAATGCCTTCCTTCTAGCGGATCTTTCCCTATCGACTATGAATTATTGCTTTAGGGAAAAGGGCTAGAGTGCATTTGGAAGTACCTTGGGGTTTCCAGTCATTAGTGGCAAATCCTTCGCTATCGACAGTGGGAAAGCATCATTGTCTCCTAATCGATAGATTCTTCTAGGTGTTCGACTTCAGATCATCTATTCACACTTGTTAGATTGTACTTGGGTACATTGACTCTCATTATCATCATTAGTGAGTAGTCTTGTGTTTTGAATAATTGACCGGAGAAAACTGTGGATTCTCCGGTCAATTATTCAAAAGATTCAAGCCACAGAAATCTGAAATCCATAGTCTTGTGTTTGTTAATGATATATATCAATGACCAGTAATCAAACAATTTCTCACATGGTCGACTTTAGCTCATTCATTCCCACTTTGTAGAAATTTGAAGACCTCATCATTCGGTGAAGACCTCGGGTTGCATCAGCATTCATTAGTTCACTTGACAGTTGCTCCTGTTGCTGCTAGTTGATACCATTCCACCTTATATGTTGCAGTCATTCATGGCGACATTCTATATGCTGGCACCTGAGTTTTCAGTGTAGTACCATCTTATTCCACCATGTTCATTTGGTACTATTGGGATCAACCTTTGATATCAGTGATCAGCTTCATCCTTCAGCATCATTGACATTCTTATATGTGATATTCAGACATGTACTTGTTCAATCGTGCTTAGATGATCCATTATATATTTCCAGTCTTCTATACTTGTATACTTAGTGGATCCGCTTGTACTTGATATGCGTACATGCTTTACTTTTTCTGAGCATGGGTATGCTCGCCTCAGACAATGTTTCTTTCTGATCTCAATTTGTTGGTTGGCAAGCTGAAATTTGGTGAAGTCCTTCTTAGTTTTTGACAGGTTTCCTTTCCATGTACTTAATACATTTCAACCATCATGTACCCCTTCTAACCTCATATATTATGGGGCATCTATTATAGCTCCAAATCTCACCATTGATATTTGTGATGTTGCATTCTGTTAGGTTCCTATACCAAAATGAGTCATAATTTTTGAATAGTTGAGATTAAACGTGTAATATGTACATACCTTTTCTTTCTACAAAAACTTTCCATATTCAGAAAAATAAAAAATGTAAAGAGGGTATGTCCTAAAAGAATAATCAAAGGACAACAAGAATAAAAATGTCAAAAAAGATGAAGAATATGAACCCCAAGAAAATAAAAAGACCGTGAGAGTGAGCAAGTCAAAATGCCACTACTATTTACTTTTTGTGCAAGATAAATGATTGTGTACAGTTTGTAATCTTTGCCACAATCCATGATAGTCAAAATGTTTAAACTTGGCTATTTTAGGTTTCAATTTCATGTCTATAGTTAGAGAATAGATATCTGACCAAACTGTTTAATCTCGGTAGCTAAGTAGATATGTAGAGTAAATAAAGGATCTCAACTGTATAATCTGAGCCCTTGGATGTAATAAGGTTAGATTTAGATAGTTTACTATTGTAAAGAAAAAGAAAAATGTGTTGATAAGGGATTGTTGGCTTAAATGCACCCTAGTAAAGAGAAATAAAGAAGGTAGGATGAGTAGATGGGTAAGTAGTAGAAAGGTTGCAGAATTTTGATGATTGATTAGACAAAAGTAGGTGCATCATCTTTTTCAACATAAAAGTTCCAAATGTGAATGGGCACTCAAGCATGTAGATGGATATCAAAGTTATTTAATTAATTTCCCTCATTCATTTCACCTTTTACTTAACTAATTCCCCACAATAAAGATCAAAGTACTTAAAAACCCTAAGTCAAAGAGGCTCAGAGCATTTCTTTAACTTTTGGAGGGACCGAACCCTCAGCTCAATGACTTATAAGAAATAAGTACTAAAACCCCCTCATAAACATTCATTCCCCCCTTCAGTTCATTCATTTTTCCTAATAATACTCTTTTCCTAAGGTTAAATTACTTTTACCTAGGCAAAGGTGTTTTTTCCCCTACATAACTCATTTTCACATCAAAAACCCATAAAACACTATATCCTAAGTCTTTATGTGATTATCAGAAAGCAATAAAACATGAGAGGTCATATATTTGAGATATCGTGCCCCTTTTGCACTTATTTGACTAAATTACTAACTTATTTATTAAATCCCTAATAAAAGCTTGTTTCCCATATATATATTAACTCCTGCAATATTAATTAATCCCACCCTAATTTAATTATATAAACTAAGGTTTTCTACCCTGGACCCACTAACTAATCGATCCTCAATTAAGTTAGTTAAAAAACCCAATTAAAATCCCACCCGATACCTTAACCCCCACCTTAATCTCACATTAAACCAAAACCTCCACGCTTAAACGCCCGTGGGGCCCCCCCATTACCTTCTGTGTAACTCCATCGCCCGACCACCACACAATCTCTCCCCTCCCCATCTGATGGCCCGTGTTGATTTCAAAATGGCCCGAAATCCGAATGTTACTCGCCTGAGAAAGGTTGTTTTCCACTGGGCCCCTGAGGCGATGTGGCGCTCAATGAATGGAATCTGGCGGCCTCCTTCCAATACCGCCAACCGCCCAGAAGATGTGTGAAGCAAACCACTTACCGCCAACTCGCTACATGTCAAAACAGCTACTGTTCACCCCGCTACACGATAAATGACCATTGTTCACTCGTACCCACCAAATTTACTTTCGTGAATAAAGCTAAAAAATCCCCAAATTATTGTTTTTATAATTTTTTTTAATTGTAAACTTCCATGCATGCACCTATGAATGTTGAAGCTGCAATCCCACATACAATTGCACCCTGAAGATGCCACAAAGCTCCCATATTTCCTTCCAACCTGCTCATAGACTTTTCAATCGTTCACAGTATCCAATTACCCAGTTCAGACCTGATTTTCTTTAAGTTTCGGGTATTTAAACCATAATTCATTGAAAACCTTGTCAATTTCAGAGCCAAGTGTTGAGTGTTCTTAATTAAAATTAAAGAGAAACTCTGATAACTTAAACCCGCCCAGAATTGAACCACCATTGCCCTAAAAGACTAAAAATTTACCTCCCCCATTCTCAAATCCACAAGAACTGAGAATGGCTGCCCTGATTTCCATGGATGTCAGACCCATTTCCACTCCTCACCTGGACTTGGACCACCTTCCCCTTCTTGATAAACATTTCCAAATCAAGGACACCTCTGTCCTTGAATTCCCCCTCAAACTATACTACCGATATAGAGATCAATACCTTAACCACGCTGATAAAATTGGTCTTTGGGAGTCCAATTTACCAAAGTACCAATTCCCTGAAGTTCATATTTTCCTAGAAATTGTCCATTACTGCCATGCAAACTATATCCCCAACCAAAGAGTAGTGATGTCCCCAAACCATACTGTACTTTTCACCATCACTGCTAAATTAATTAACGAAAATACAACTTCAACCAGGGAAATATCTAACCCCTATTTCAATTGGAGACCTATTAGACTGATTCCCCAAGCTTACCACTGCAAAACTTGCTAATATGTTCCAAACCTTCATTAGGGAGGAAAAGCATATCCCAAAAGATCCTCCTCTATATGTGGCTACCATATTTTCCCCATTTTTTTAGGAAATTGTAGCAATGATTTCTAATGTCTTAGGTTACACCTAGTGAGCATATAGATGAAATCATCTTTGCCTTCATGTCCATTTTCACTCAAGGATAGCCTATTGCTATCATGTATGATTATGCCAAGTTTATAGCTGATAGGATGCATGACCAATTTCTAAGGATGAGTAATGAGAGAGTCTTTAAGTATTCCTCTATCTTGTATCACCTCTTTCTATATTACCAAGATGACAAGTTCCCCTTTACTCTCCAAAAGCTTGATACTAAAGGTCACCCTAGGTCAGTGATTTTCTAGACTCCTTTGATCCATATATGTGATTCTCCATATTCATATATAGACTTCATAGACCTATTTGTACATCCCATTGTGACAATGCTACTAGGAAGCCCTCCTCCAAGAATCAGTTCAGATATAAGGGGGATGTTGCAGCTTTCAAAACAACACAAAGTGAGGGATTGGTACTTGTACCAAAACCACACTGAAATAAGGATTTATGGCTATGAGCTGGCCCCAAATAAACTACCCAGATCCCAATGAGGTTATTGTCTTTGGAGTACTATAGGCAGATAATCAATTTAGATGAGGTACATTTTGTTAAAGCCAAAAAGAAGGCCCAACTTAGAATCAAAGATCAATTAGGCCCCTTTGTGTGTAATAGCCAAGAAGCTAGAGAGGAAGCAGATCAAAACCTTCAAAGAATTAATCTAAAATAGAGCTTCATGTGGAGATATGATCCCTTGGACTTCATCTGCAATAGAGGACAGAAAAACAAGATGGATCCCTGCATTCACCACCAAATCCCTAAAATAGAAAAATATGCAAATCAATTGAAAAGGGTGGAGAATACTTTAGTGGAAAGCAAGGAAATAGAAAGCAAAGATCAAGCAGGGAAAGAGAAAGTAAAGATCAAGTAGGGAAAGGTAGGATTAAGCAGCTACAATAGTCTTCATTGCAGGTATCAATTTGCATGTGTATTTTCCTTTCCAAATTTGGCATTCATGGGATTGCATGTGTTTCGTTTCTACCATGGCATGGGTTTTTCCAGGTGTGAAAATATTTTCAGCCTATCCTTGCAATTTCCTAATAGTTTTAATAAGATGGGTTATCTCATTCGTTTTATGTGGGATGGCTAGATTAGATTCGAAGCTATGTCGAGTGGATCTCTGAATTGACAAACACATGGTCTAAGTGGTCCCTAAACCAGACTAAGGATCATGAAGACACTGGCCTAGTAACCCCTGAACTGGACTGTGGGTTGCAGTAAAGCCAAATTGTGTGCCTCAGTGGGCCTAGGAATCCTTGTCAGTGATTAACAGGATATACAGTAAAGCTGAGAGGTGGATTTTCTCTTTTAGGGTCTAGTGGTCCCGGGATGGGATGCATGGTAAAGCTTGGAGAGTATGTCTCAGTGTAGGACCTAATGATCCTTGGATCAAACTGTGGATGCACAATAAAGCCAGAGAGACTAGGAGGCACTCAAATTCCTTACACTGTAGGTGGAGAGCTCTGGTGGAATCCATGTTGATTGGTGATTTTGGTGTGTTTTATGAGTCCCACATTCATGCTTGGAATGTGGCACGGGGGAAATTGGCTAAAGAGAGACTTGGCTCAACCAATCTGTGGTTGGGTGGAACGTGGTAGTCCCATCTCCAGTTGGTTCATCACATTCATTAATGAGATATTTATTCCCTTGATTCTCGTGTGTAAATGTATTGATGTATATGTGGATTTTGATGGCTGATATGTTTATGGTATTTTTGTTCCTATTATACTGGTTATATGTATATTTTATGACAATGTAGTATACCTAGGGGGATAGTATGAGGTACAGAGGGAGGTACCCAAGGGAATAATGTAATAATGAGATGGGGCATAGTAATAAATACGGTGGTTAACCCGTATCATGTAAGGGCCACCAATAGTTAGAAGTAATGTAATAATTCCATGGTATTAGATAGATGGTATTGAGGGAACCATGCAATGACCTATGGTATTGTATGTATGAGGCCTATATAGAGGCTAGAGACTCCCCATTGAGAGATTTCAAGGAATATTGTATGAACATGCATATGGCTTGTCGAGTGTTCTCCTTCCTTAAGGAGTGAATATATGGTGTTTCCCTACCTTAAGGGTTTGATATTAATAAAAAGAAGCATTTTTATATATTTTGATCTTATTATTTCTGGGTATATTTGTGTACTCATATATTTTAAGATCAGATCTATAACAAGTGGTACCAGAGCATTTTCTTGGGCAAAGCGAAGAATTCTTTTTGTAGGAACTTTTTAGGCGGCGAGTTTGTAGATCATATCTATATGTTCTGGTGCAATATTTGTATAATCTAATTGCATATCTATGTTCCTTGCGAAAAAATACCCAATTTGAAAAAGAAAAAAAAATGGTCAAATTGGAGTCCGGATGAGGGAGATATCACTGATTTAAAAAGTAGTTGTGTTGTAGACATTCTTTGCGGTGATGAATTTGCAGATTAGATCTGTACATATTGGTGCAAAATTTGCAAAATATCATTGTAGATCTAGGTTATTTGCAAAAAAATACCCAATTTAAAAAGGGAAAAATCGATCGAATCAGAGTCCAGATGAGAGAGATATCGCTGATTTTAAAATCAGATGTGTTACAGAAAATTTTCGAGACGACGAGTTTGCAGATCAGATCAATACGTTCAAGGGAAAAATTTACAGAATCTAATTGTAGATCTAAGTTCTTTTCGAAAAAATATCCAATTTGAAAAAGAAAAAAATCGGCCAAATCGAAGTCTGGATGTGGGAGATATCGCTGATTTAAAAATCAGCCATGTTGCAGACATTTTTTGGGGCGTCAAGTTTGCAGATAAGATCTATATGTTTTGGTCAAAAACTTGTAGAATACAATTGCATATCTAGGTTCCTTGCAAAAAAATACCCAATTTGAAAAAAAAAAATTGGTCGAATCAGAGTCCGGATAATGGAGATCGTTGATTTAAATATCAGCTGTGTTACAAACATTTTTTGGGCCGGCGAATTTTTAGATCAGATCTGTACATTCTGGTGCAAAATTTGCAAAATCTCATTGCATATATAAGTTCTTTGGAAAAATATACCCAATTTGAAAAAAAAAATCGGCCAAATCGAAGTCTGAATGAGGGAGATATCACTGATTTAAAAGTCAGGTGTGTTGTAGACATTTTTCAAGGCGGAAAATTTGTAGATAAGATTTGTACATTTTTGGAAAAAAATATGTAGAATAAAATTACAGATATGGGTTGTTGGTGAAAAAATACCCAATTTGAAAAAAAAAGTTGGCTGAATCGGAGTCTGGATGAGGGACATATCGCTGATTTAAAAATCAGTTGTGTTGCAGACATTTTTCGGGGCGGCAAGTTTGCAGATCAGATGTGTACGTTCTGGTGCAAAATTTTCAAAATCTAATTACATATCTGCATTTTTTGCAAAAAAAATACCCAATTTCAAAAAAGAAATCATTTGAATTAGAGTCCGCATGAGGGAGATATCATTCATTTAAAGTCAACTCTTTTTTCAGAATTTTTTATTACGGAGAGACAGTTGTCACGAAATCTAAAATTTTAGTGCCTAGATCGGGATTTCTATCACACGGGAAAATCCATAATGGTTGTTCCATGTCCAAAAGCAGGTCATAATAGGGATTCTGAGCAATATTGACTAAATTATGGCTATTTCAAATTTTCGCCAAGTAAGTGATTTTTTTTTCAAAATCCTCTTCATGGCGGTTCTATATTTGATAGGAAAAGATAATGGTCCTACTGTTGAAGGATGCATAAAAGAAAAAAAGTCATTATAGGCAAAACATTGGAAATTTTGGGTAGTGGCTAAATTTAAAGATGACGTGGCCACATGGTGGGAATTACTTAACAAAAAAAGGTGTTCCAACCTGCCTAATGAAGAATTTGAAAATTTCCTTTTAGACAAATGCTCTCATGCTAGAAAACAAGATAATGAGAAACATGTGGGTTTTTTTTTTTTTTTGAATCAGTTACCGGAGAATCCACAGTATGAACATTTTTATGCCAACGTTTCAAATACCAAATGGGATCCATCATGGGGTTATTTTCTACTGGTATTTGCTTATTACAGGTTCATGGATATATTCAAAAGGACAAGATCATTATGTCTATAAATCCTAGTTGCAAACAAAATTTTATAAATTTCAATTTGGAAAAAAAATTGCAAGTTCCAGCAAAACAAAGGGAGCACACAAGTTAATAATGAGGAGGTGCAAGTTTATAAATATTTGAAGATTTCTATGGACAAGTATGTATTACATTCTTATTTTTATGCCTCAAATATGGCTAATGTGGATGTTGTTTTAGGATACCTTTGGATGGAATCGGTGGGTACTATCAATATTAATGTGTAGAAGAAATTCTTGAAGCTTTGGTATAAAAAGAAAAAATTACATTATAGGATATTTCCATCAATAAACAAGTAGAGTCCAAGGAGGCTGAAGCAGAAGATGTTCTAGGGACTGACACATCAGATGATGAGCCCTTGATGTTCGACAACCAAACACAAACATCAAACTGGGTATGAGAAAAATAGGTAGAGTCCAAGGAGGCTGAAGCAGAAAATGTTACAAGGACATATACATCAGATGAGGAATTTGTGGTTGAACTAATATTGGAAGATAAGAAACAACAATAGGGACTAGAACATGCACCAGATACCAATCAGGCTCCATTAGGTGGTGAATTAAAGAAAGATACATCGTTGGTTAAAACTTCAACATATCACCACCGACATCACCTCACAAGAAAACAACCAACAAGATGGCAACGAATCAGAAACAAGGACAACAACCCTTGTAAGACAGATAGAGATGGGCGATGATCCACCCACAACATAACAACGTAGAAGAGCCACCATGGTCAACTTCCATCTCAAGCAAGCGAGGCACTAGCTAGGTCAAGGGTTCGCCTTTCTCTGGGATGGCTAGATGCACGTGCATGGTACGAGTGGACTACACTTTTGAGTAGATCTTATTATTTGTATTCTTCTTATGTTTCGGGGATGAAAAATATTTAAGGGGGGTGGAATGTAGTATACCTAAGGGGGTTACTATGGGGTACAAAGAGAGGTACCCAAGGGAATAATATAATAATGGGATGGGCCATAGTAATAAATAAAGTGGTTAACCCGTATCATGTAATGGACCACAAGTAGTTAGCAATAATGTAATAAGCTCATGGTATTAGATAGAAGGTATTGAGGGAACCATGGTAATGACCCATGGTATTGTATGTATGAGGCCTATATAGAGGCTAGAGACTCCCCATTGAGAATGTCAAGGAATATTGTATGAACAGGCATATGGCTTGTGGAGTGTTCTCCTTCCTTAATGAGTGAGTATATGGTGTTTCCCTATCTTAAGGGTTTGATATTAATAAAAGGAAGCATTTCTATCTATTTTTATCTAATTATTTCTGGGTATATTTGTGTTCTCATATATTTTCAGATCAGATCTATAATAGACAACAACTATGTATGGCTCTCAACACGTTTTTACTTGTACATGAATGGATAATGTGTCTATGACCTAATAGATGATAGTGCAGCAAATGACATGAGGGAATAATGGTTCATAGCAATTCTCAAATAAGTATGAGATCCCTACACTTAATTATGTTGTTTGCACCTGTGGTTACATGTTGATGATATGTTTAACGAAATGTCTGTCATGGCTAGTAGGGGTTTGGTTATGCTCTTATTCAGCTTATTTCTTTTGCATCATTGTTTCCTTGTATTTTCACTAATGCAAAGCTTTCACTCCATTATGGGCAGTGGTGTAGGCTCAGGGCCTAAAAACGTGGCTTAAATCCCAGGGTTACTAGCACAAAATTGGTAATTTTGGTATTTGGTCATTGGCAAGTCAGCTTGTGAGAGAGAATTTTGGTTGTTGGTCACTCCCTTTCCCATAACATGAGAGAGCTGAGGCATAAGAGATCCATAACAATAGTGGGACCCAAGGACAGGTTATTTGAGTGGATGAATTGTCTCCTGAGGGTTCTGTTGATGATTTTGGATGAGTGCGTTTGATGTTCCGTCGATTCCACTTCATTAATGTCACATAGGCGGTCGAATATGATCATAGTAGCCTCTCGTCTCATGTTTACCCCAGTTGGCATGGTTACTTAGGTAGATGTGGGAAGCGAGTGTTACATAAGCCTTCATTCCACGTTTTCCTTTCCTGATCCAGTTCCATATCAACATCATTATGATCATTCTGTCTCAATCATAACACCCATTTCATGTTCTTGATGGGGGATACATCAAGACCCTCTTGCAATGGCTCGTTTCACGTCGACATCAGAACATCATCTAGGAAGTTGACTTAGAAACACCCCTTGGTACCTTGGTGCTTGCATACATCAAAAGCAAGTTTCTTCGCTATTGGCGACAGGTTTACATCATTCGCCTATGACCAAACGATTCTATGTGGTGTTCAACATCAACTCATTCATTCACACCATATGGGTGTATTATAGTACCTTGACAGCCATTAACATCATCAATGCTTTCTCTCGCGTATGTTAATGACTCACATGAGTGGTTGGTAATCATATGTTGTCTACAATGTTCGTCTCCAGTTCATTGATTCACATGGTTAGACTTGTACGTTGGTTGGTCATATGAATGAGAGAGAATACCCTAGATCTAGTTTCATCCATCTAGGCTATGATTTCAATATTATACAAAGGTCAAAATGTATGATGGTCATGATCATATGAACTTTCATGCAATCATGGGTCCACCAATTGCATCTGTGGATGCGTCATTTGATCATTGTACATGTTATGTTAGATTATGAGCTGATTATGGGTATGCCTCCCTCAACAACAAAGATGTCATGTTCTAAATGTATTGTAATAGATGAAGCTCGTCGGTTGTCCTTGAACACTACTTGTCACAAGGTAAAGCACCTCAATTATCATCAATCATCTTTGACTTTGCGCCTTAGGAGTCATTCTTTTATAGGCCATTTTGTCACATTTGATCAGTGATCATCCTAATGGGATCAATCAACATCCTATCCCCCTGTCACCATCTTGCACAAATCCCTAAGCATGTACCTTTGATTTCCAAATTTTGAGCCCTAAATTGCTTCATCTGAGCCAGTTTAGGGACCAATGCTCCCTGTAACCCTATTAGGGTTTGTTCTCTAGCAAGTTGCTCCACTGTGGCCTGGGTTGGTCACCAACAGGTTTCTCCTCTTTGCATCTGTGTTGGTTCTAGAAATATGGGATAATGATCGGGATTCTGGAAGCTTCCTCTTCTAGGAGTTTCCAGATTTTGTTACAATTACTTATCTTGGATAAAACATTCAGATCATATCCATCCCCTACATTGGATTTTTCACTTATCCTTTGATCCCATCCCTCCATCAAATGTGGATCTCTTACCCTAGATTGGTAATTGGATAAAAACTCTTAACTTACCATACTTCTCTATATATTCCTAGCCTTCTATGTGGTTTGGGGTTGTATTTTGGAGAGTGATTCTACCCTTATGCTGATGTAGTGATATTTCATCATTCCATGCATTTAGGGTGATTGGAGGTGCATATTGTGACAAGGAAAGGACAAGTCAACAACTTGGAGGAGCTCTTCTACAATTTCAACAACTACTAATGGTTGTAATATCCTTCCATTTATAGTAATGAAAATAATTCATTGTTTTCCTATATGTGATGTTATTTCACTTATTTTAATACCTGTTGATCTATTGAATGAAGTACTTAGATGATATTGCATAGATCTTGTAGTTTCTTAGCTTGTGTTATCTAGTTATGTAGGTTCTAATTTTTGAAATTAGAGTTGGGATTGGAGCTTCCAAGTTGAAGAAGGAGAAAAGCTTGTGAAGGATTCCAAGTAGGCCTCACTCCATCATCTATTTAATTTAAGGAAAAACATTGTGTTCCTTGTCTCTCCGTTGTTCTAGGTTAGCCACTGACCTAGGGGAGATACTTTTGTCTGCAATCGTAAATCATGTTTAACACCCTTCTTACCATATGATTATGCTAGAATGGTTTTGATCCTTTCCCCTTGAAATTTATCTGATCTTTCTTCTTCCAATCAATCTAGTTGTCAATCGTATGTTTGGATTGTTCATAACATTAATTGGTTTTTTAGTCAATATTTTACAATGTTTTAGGTTATTGAACTTGATCCTATTTTGAATGATTTGGGCAACCTACTAAGGTACCTTTGAATTTTTTCTTTTTTTGTCCTTGATATAAGGTACATACATCAATAGTTCTAAAATTTATCTGTATTCTCATATACTAATCTAACGCAACTAGAGTTCATGTGACTCTTTGACCTTAGCATCATAATACCTCACTAACATATACTTCTCCCGAAATATTTTTCGAACTCACTCCATGAAAACTCCCTTTCTTAAATGGCTTTAACATTTCTTAAGTCCTCCCACCATATATAATCCTTTCCTTTTAAGTTGAAAATTTCCACCCTAAATTTCATGTTCTCAGAGTAGTCGTGTACTCTAAAATACTTATTCATCCCTAGTAGTCAAGCCTCCACTTCTTCAACTTTCTTATTCTCTCCCTCGAAGGTTGGGGGATTTCTCTTCTTAGATTCCTTTAGTATTCAACCTGTGTGACTCCTTCCATGTCAGTAATGTCATTGAGCTACCATTCATGATGACTGATCAGGGTCAGATGCCCTTCTCTCAGGGGTGTTCCATAGATTTTATGCTCTTAGAGTGTCTTCACTAGCTTGCTTGTGCCTTTTCGATTTACTATATTTTTCTCTATTAGCTCCAAATACATGGCTCTATATTTTAGCGGGAATTTTTATAGATTTGTGTGTGTCTATGTAGTTTGCACCAGGATTGTACTATTCTTTCTTTGTAAGTATCATCACGTTCACTTTTTCTTTTCTCTCATAAGCCTTGACGATTATTTCCTTTTCCTTGCAACTTCTTAACTCATCCTTTAGACTTCTTAGAATTTCCATCTAGTAAGGAGAATCTTCCTCCACCTTCTTCCCAATGGATTCCTCCTCTTGATTATATCTGGATTTTCCATACTAGATTGCACTATCTTGTTGCTCATTTTTTACTTTCTAGTGGGAGTAAGTGATACCTAACATGCGTTGTTACACATGTAACTGTTAGTAGTTATATCATAACATGTCAAGAATCATGATTGCAATCACTAAGATACATTTAAATTTTACCCATGAACTTTGCATTTCAAGGCCTATTCAGTCCAAGTTTTGAGCTTGGGATCTAATACCTCTTTATAATAATAGATGTCACTCTCTTGCAATAATATGAGTCATGGAAGGGTTTTACTGACATTTTTAACTCAATTTTCTCAATGTCTAACAATGTATTGGTCCTAAAAAATTTCCATTTTTCTAAATACTGCCAAAAATAGTTATTAATGTAACCATTGTGCCCAACTCAATGAGAGTTTTTCAATGATGTGAACTAGGTTTCAATTCAAATATTGGATTGAAAGTAAAAATTAAAGGACAATTTGTCTTTATTTTTGTCGCCATGTTGTCAAAATGTTCATAAACAACCGATATGATCTACCAATTTTCATAATTAAACATGTTGTGACAATTAAAATACCATGGTATATATTTATATATGTAGAAGCATATACTAGTTTCCAATTATTGTTACAAACAATACAAAACATAAGATTGAAACCATGTATCAAACATTGATATGGGAATATAACCATGCCACAGGAATACCTATATATAACCAAACATAATACAATTTTCGAGACCTCTATCCTAAGTCAACGAAATTTCAAATTCATTGTGAGGGACCCACTCATTACCCCATCAAGGTCTGGGTCCCAAGTGGATTCACTTAATTCACCTTGTATAGCTCCAACAACAGGTTAGTGATTTTGTAGGTTTTAATCTTATATAGATAATACCTACAAAAAAGTTCTTAAAACTAAAAAGAATTACAGTGGTAATCACAAAAAATATACACAAAGATTTTTCTCTTGGAACCCAAAACTTGGAAAAGAAGATTAATTTTTCATTATACTATTTTACAATGTTACAATACATTATACATGTTGTAGCATTCATAAACTCCCAATCCATTAACCTGGGATTAGAATATAATTGTAGTTTTGTTGATTGAATCTACAAAACTATGGATAATACCACCATGTGCATGGGGATAGTCATGATAGTCATGTAAAGAGTATAACACATACCTAACACTCTCCCACATTTGTTTTCCCTGCACACAAGGGGCTATAAGAGTACATAGTCAACAATCCATGGAAGTAACACCCATTGTTTCTCTACACTAAAGAAAACTTCTTGGTGCTCACAAACTTTTTCAATGCATCTACAACATTCTTCGAAGTATCCACCTTTACCAACAATAAGCTTTTGTCCTCAACCATATCCCTCACAAAGGTGAAACTAAACATCAATATGATTTTTCTTGGAATGATAAGTAGGGTTATTTTCTAAGAAAATTTCTATTTGGATGTTATAATCAATCCTGATAGCTTGTTGTACCAATCCCATACCTAAATACAATATTTATAACATAAATACTTCCTTTCTTACATGAGTGTTTTCCATGTACGTAGCGTATGTAGTTGAAAGTACCACTATATGTTGTCTATTGCTCATCCAACTAATTTATGCTCCAAATAGGTTAAACACATACCCACTTGTAGATATTCTCTGATCTAGACCTCTAACCTAGGCTCCATCAAACAAATCCATGTATGTTGAACAATTTGTCCATTATTGGTCTTCCTTGATAGCACAAACCATAATCATTAGTGCCAAGAACATACCTAAAAACGTGCTTTACTATTTTCCAATGCTCCTCCTCTGGTTTTCATTTGAACCTTCTCAATACTCCCACCACATGTGCAATGTTTGGTATGTTATAGACCACTTCATACATCAAACCTCTAACTACATTCACATAGGAAGCGCATGCATGTCCTCCTTCTCTTATTCTATCTTGGGGCATTTTTTTGTAGTTAAATTTCCACCTATAGGAATAGAAACCTTCACCGATTTACTTTTATGTATATTAAACCTCTACAATATTGTCTCGACATACTTCCTCTAATTTAACCAAAGTTTTCTCTTTTCTTGATCTCTTTTAATTTTCATGCCAAAAATAAAATTTGCAGCACCAAGGTCCTTCAAGTCAAATTTAGAGGAAAATGGGGTTTTCACATCCTATATAATAGCTCGGTCATTTCCAATAAGCAACATATCATCCACACACAAGACCAAATAAATAACATAATCACCAACTACTTTAAAATGCACACAGTGATCCATTTTGCTTCTTGTGAATCCAAGTCCATATATATATATATATATATATAGATAGATAGATAGATAGATAGATAAAGTTTTTGATACCACGTCCTTGGTGATTTCTTTAACCCAAATAGATACTTTTTAGCATGCATACCATTTCTATATCCCCATGAAGGAATGTTGTCTTCACATCCATCTATTCTACCTTAGAATTAAAAAAAACAACATCGGATAAAAGTAATCGAGTAAAAGCTAACTTGGAAACAAGAGAAAAAATATCACCAAAATCAATTCCTAGCACTTTTGAATAATCTTTTGCTACTAACCAATATTTGCATTTCTCCACTTTCCCTTCTACAATCAACTTCTTAAATACCCATTTATTACCAATGGATTTTGTTCCAGTCAAAAACTCCACCAAATCCCAACCCTCATTCTTGTCCAAGGATGCCATTTCTTAAACCATGGCCTTTTTCCTTAGTTTTCCATCTTCTAAATCCATTGCCTCCCTAATATTCCTAGTATCACTATCAATAATAGATAAATAAAAATTTTAACATAAATTAGATGGAGTATACCTCTTTAGATGCCTTCTCTCCCAAACTAATCTCCTCAAAACCACAATGTATGGTTCTTCTTCTTCCAATTCCTACTCTTTTGTGGAGTCTGATTCTTCAACCTTCAGTTCAAACTCTATGTTCCTTGGTTCCTTTTCCCTTGCTAGGACTTCATGTTTCATGACATCCTTCACTTCTCTAAATACCATATCTCATGTGTACACAACCTTCTTTCTTTTTGGGTTGCTGTTGTAGCAAACAACAACCCCTATTTTTATTTTAAATCATAATAATAATGGGGACCTTTTAGTTTTTCTAAATCATCTTAAGTTTTCAAAGTAATAAGACAAAAGGGAAATTAAATTTTAAAAAGTCTTGAAATATTTTAAAAAGAAAACTAAAGAAACAAATAATTATTCTAAATCGAGATTAGTAATCTCATAATATACTTATCGGGAATTTTTAATAGAATGTTGCGAGAATTTCCTCTTCCGAGTTTTAAATCCCAAGATTCTGATATATTATATCAAGTCCTTGTTTATCGAGACTTTTCATATCGTAACTTTTATTTAAAAATACTTACGAGAATGACCCCTTCCAAAAAACACTTCTATACCAGGACTTCTATCTCGAGCCTTATATCTCAAAAATCTTATATCATATCATTTATATCTTGAAACTCACACAATTAAAACTTTTTCATCTCGAATCAATCACATATCGTAATTTTATTTCCAACTATCCTCTAGTATTTCACTTCTAAAAACTGATGTGGCAATATTCACGTGGTTCATCATTTATTTATTTACATGACTTTACATTGTAACAATGGACCTCGAAAGGATAAAAGTCTCACATTAATTAAAAAAATAATTTCTTAATTGATTTTAAAAAGAAAAAGTTTTACGCTATGTTTCTAGTTATGCCGTTTTGATCTTGCATAAAATATCTTTCCTCTTGATTTCTATGTATGTATCTTTTAGTTGTCCTCAAATCCCTGATACATAGAATAAATGAAGAAAGGGAGTAAACCTAAGAAAAAGACTCCACAACAACAATCCATAGGCCCATTTGTTGAAGATGTCGATGACAAAAATCTAGGAGCGGGATTATTCTCATATACAATATGTACCAGAGATGCTGGGACTTCTTCTTAGGAAGCAATTTATCAACATTTTAAAGAAGAAGAGACCAAGGTTACTGTTAGAATAATCATGACAAAAGATACGAATTTTGTCTCAAAAGCCACTCCAAGGGATGTAGCCAACTCATTTCTTCACAGAATTAGGGTGAGACTATAGCTATTTCCTTATATAGACATGGTCCGATGGGTAGTTGAGAATTTGGATATTTCTGGGAGACATATTCAAACGAAAAGGGGAACAATGATTGGTTCTTTCACCAGTAAGGATGTCCAAAGCATGTATCACCTACCGAACACTTAATGTATATATAATAAGGAATACATCGAGGCCTTTATAAGGGAGCATGGACACCCGTCGATACCAATCTGAGAACGTACAAAAGGCCTAAACAAGCATAAAGCTGAGGAAATTGGTAAGTATTTATGCGATTCCCTCGCTTTCCATTTTTCCCAAGTGGAAACCATGTTGTTTCAATTGTATGCACTACCTAATGTGTCAAAGTTCCCAGAGGACTAGGTAGCCTTAATCGACAGTGCTTCCAAGGGTTTTATATTTGATTGGGCTACCATTCTTTCCAATAACTTGGCCACCCAAACTTTAGCTTGTCGACGTGCTAGAAGCATTTCCGAAGATAAGTTGCCTCCTATCTACATGTATGCTTATATTGTGGATGCCCTATGCTTTTCTATGGATTTTCCTACCATGGGTTGGAAATGAACCATTCGAGACCCAAAACCTATTCACATTTATCATGGCATCTCATGGGAAACCAAATACTTTGATAACTTTTACTAGATTTTTCATAGAGTAATGATTCTGATATGAGGTCATTTTTGAATCTTGTCCGCCTAGGATGTCACAAGGAGTTATGGATGATATTCGAAAAGATGGAAATTGGTTTGGTGAAGAATTATTCACTTATATCGGAGTCTGGGGTAGCCTTTCTCACCCTCATGTTTTTCCTCTATTTATCCCATATAAGTTAGTTAGTAGGGAGGTAGCCTATTAGATTATGGTTTACGGTATTACTAAAGTGTTGAAGGTGTCAAACAAGAGAGCATGGCCTATCTTTCCTATGAGATTCGAGATATTTGCATTGGCTAAATACCATCACGATGAAAGAGAAATAATAGTTATTCCAGCACTCAAATTGCCCATTATTCCTAACAGGAAGTATGATTTGTTGGCATTATGGCTAAAGTGTTGTCCTTGATGGCAACCCATTCAGGTGATAGATCACAGTACTTCAAGTCAGTAGCAAAGATTCATGATCAGCTATCAAATATTGAAGAAAATAAGGGGTACGCAGGTACACCTTACAGAAGGTGCGTACATGTAGGCCGGTGTTACATAAAGTGCGTACATACCCACAATTATCCCGTTCAGGAGGTGCGTACCCCCAGTTCTTATGTTTAACTCTTGGTATTTAGCCGACGGAATTGTGTTATTATGGTTTTGGCCCATGGTATTGTTTTATAT
>APFE031050548.1:0-17648 GCA_000404065.3 Pinus taeda
AACAATAATAATAATGATTATAATTATAATTAGACTTAAATTTTTAGTATGAACCTTCATAAATTTATTTTATTGTTGTAAGTATTAAATTCTATTTTATAGTAGTTATAAAATTTTATAATAGCCCAGTATAATTGGAGAAAAAAATAATATAAAAAAAAATGAATAATAAAATAAAGGAAAATTAACTTCTCTTTGAACAATATTTGTAATAATATCAAATAAATTGACATATTACTTTTCACAAGATTCGTTAACTTTGGTCAAATGATTAGACATGCAAAGGGTGGTAGATTATGTTATGAAGATTCTTAAAAATAGGGAATTATTTTTTGTTTAAATATACTAGTAAATATAATAAAGAATTGTAGAAGTGATACTATTTTTTCTGGATTTATATTTAAAATAAGTAAAAATAAACAAAATTTATTATAAAATTTATTAAATTTAAAAAAAAAATGATTTTTATTTAAACTAAAAAAATGTAAATAATTAATATAAAATACATTAATAAATGAAGAAGGAAGGACAAAATTTGTAATAATTTGAAATGTAATCAAATATTTGTTGGCACAAGATTGATTAACTTTCATTAAATTATTATATATGTTAATTTGTAATAATATGAAATATAATGACATATTTGCTTGCAGAAGATTCATTAAACTTCATTAAACTATTAGATATGTTAAATGTTGGTAGTTTAAGTTTTGAAAATAAAGATTTTGATATGTTAAATATTGGTAGATTAAGTTTTGAAAATAGAAAATTGGTTCTTGTTTAAAAATACTAGCCAATGTAATAATATTTTTTCTTTTTAAAATAAGTATAAAATTTATAAAATATATTATAAAAAATACTGAATGAAAAAGTAATTTAATTTGATTTGAATTATTAAAATTTCAATAATAAAAAAATTAAATTATTTTATTTAAATGAAGAAAATGTAAATCATTTTCATAACATACATATTTTTTTAAATGAAAATTTAAAAAAGAAAAACATATAAATATTATTTTGTAAAATAACATTTCTTCTTTTAGTTAATAGAAGTACGGTTACTCTAGAGTTTTTAAATTATTGTTGACTAATATTTTAGCTTTTTTCGGATTTCAAAGTTTTAATAGAAGTGAGTAAGTGTTTTTAGTTTATCTATATATATATATATATATAGTGCTTTGGAAAAGATGTTAAGCATATGGCTTGAAAGTGAAGGTAAGAGGGCTAAAGGCCCAAGTGTTTCATAAGGTATCAATCAAAAACAGACACCTCGTTACACTTTAGGATCATTGTGGAGGAATGTCGTAAATAAATTGTATTTATTTTTTTTGCTTTGTGGACTTTAGAAAGACTTTCATACGATTCCCTAATACAACCTTTGGAATATATTAGAAGAGCTAAAGGTTACACTCTCGAGTTGAGAACTGCCTCTATAAGATTATACGAGAATGTAATTGCCAAGCTAAAGAGCAATGAGGGGTGGTCGAAAGATATTGAGTGTAACATCAGAGTTAAACAAGGTTTCCCCCTCTCCCCTACCCTATTTGGCATTTACATCGATAAGCTTGAAGGCTATTTAGAGGAAGCAGGATGTGATGGCACGATCTTAGATGGGATAGTCGTCATCCTTCTTCTCTATGCTGATGATATTGTTCTTTTCACAAGGTGCCAATATGATATTGATAATTAACTCACGCTTCTTAAGGATTTCTTCTCTACCATGGGTATGATTGTTAACAATGAAAAAAAAGTTTTGATTATCAAATCCAAGAAGGAAAATTATGCTAATTTTATGTATGAAAATAATAACTTGGAGGAAGTGTATTCTTACAAGTACCTAGGAATTGATATTCATCGCAAGCTCAACTAGAACCATAGCATTGAGAAAAGGATTAATGGGGGCTAGAAAGCCTATTTTGGTCTTGAAAATAATTGTAAAATAGAAAACCTCATAATGTAGGATAAAAAGAAGTTCCTCTTTGAAACTTTAGTCACTCGTGTTATCTTATACTGCTGTGAGGTTTGGGGTTGAAGCATCTCCAAAGAATCATGGTGAAAGTTTGAGCAAATCCAGAAGAGTTTTATAACTTATAACATGAAAATTAAAAGTAATACACCCTATCCTATTCTCCTTATAGAAGCAGGTCTTTCCACTATTGAGAGCCTAGCTATGATTATGTTTATGATGTACAAGCACAAACTCAATAACATAGATGATCATAGACTTCCTAAGCTAGCTTTAAATTCCAACCAAAACCACCTAAGGCTCAATCAGGGGTGGCATAAAGATACAAGGCCTGGTTCAACTATTGGGAGATCAATGAGAATGATGCATTGCAAAACATTAATAACATTAAAGATATTGTTACTTCTAAGTTCAAAGAAATAATATGGTGTCAGAAATATTTAGCTCCTAAAAGAAAATTAAGTTATTATAAGAAGGTCATCAACCCCATCCTAGAAGATCAAAAGTATCTCTCTATTTAACTAACTCAAAGGATAAAATTAATATAGAAAACATTAGAATGAATTCTCATGAGCTCCATAGTGAAACAGGTCGATGGGTAGTTCCTAAAACACCATGGATGGAAAGGATCTGCCATATATGTGAGAGTAGGAACATCGAGGATGAAAACCACTTCCTCTTAGAGTGCCCCACCTACAACCACATTAGATCTCAATTTTACAATCTTTATTACAATACTGATCTTCCTAGCGTTTTACAATGTCAAAATTATAGTGAGCTCACGAGGCTTCTCTCCAAGCTTTTTGAGCATAGGAATAAAATCTTAAATCAAAATAAATAATTTGTCTCTTTAGGTCTGATAGAAAAATGTTGTTCGGTTTGAGTGGACGTTAACCACCATCACCACCACCACCACCATCATATATACACACACACACACACACACACACACACACACACACACACACACACACATAAAACAAACAACTATATTATATCAAGAAACTCTACAACAAACAATTATATTATTATATGTTTTATATTCAGAATAAAACTTAAAAAATTATATTCGCAAAGCATTCGAAATATATATTTATTATGAATTTAGCATATGACATTACAAAAATTAATATCAATTTATTTAATTATTTAAAATTTATTTTGAACACAGAATGAAATTACAAATATATTAAATAAATTATACAATTATCTTTATTTATTATTAGTTTAACATGTACATTAAAATTAATAACATTTTATTTAACTATTTAAAATTTATTTTTAAACATAAAAAGTAATAAATTAGCAATATTAAAATATATTAAAAATTAACAATTACATATAATTAAAAATAAATATTACTTTATCTAATTAAACATTTGAGTTTACTTATATACCAATTATGTCAATACCTTAGTGGGCTTAAAAAGCATCAAATTATATAACTTGAATTTAAATATTTATTCAAAAATATCTATTAAGTTTAATTTTAAATGGGAAAGATAAACTTAATTTTGACAACATTCACTAATTTTGTTTAAATTATTAGACATGTTAAAGGTTGGTAGACTAAATTTTGAAGATATGGAATTTATTTTTGTTTAAAGATACTAGCAAATATAGGAATTGTAGGGATGACACTATTTTTTCAATTCGATCTTTTAAAATAAGTTTAACGATTTAAAAATATATTATAAAATATGTTAAATAAAAAATATATTTTAATTTAATTGGATTTGAATTCAATTAAAAAGATGTAAATAATAAAACTATGTTAATTTAATTTAATTTAATTTGATTAAGATTAAGAAAATGTTAATAATTTTCATAATATATATTTTTTTAAATACAAAGTTCGAGAATCTATTTCTTTTGTTAAGAATGGTAGATCCTTTTTTTCATTATGGTATCTGCAAGCAGGTTACAACCACTTAGCTTAATTAGGTGATCTCAAACTTCTCGTTGGAAAAGCAGGTTTGTTGACCACAAAACCGCATTATACGCCATCTAGTAGCAAAAAGTAGTTATTTTATATATTCAAGCTATATATACTTGATTATCATGTACACAACCATGAGTTGTCTTTCTATATATATAAACTACTACAAACTGGGACGGAAATGCTATCCACATAAAAACTTAAGCAAAAAGACTATGACTTCATCCCCCTAGTTATCCTGATTAGTCGATGTCAAGTTACCGAGGGTTGGGTCCTTCACACTGATCTAAGAAGATTGGTAACTAAGAACATGCTTGAGAATGTTTTCTAGATTTGACTGAGATGACCACCCAGATTTTTTCCATCGCCTTTGCTAGGAGGCATTTAAGGAGCCAATACATGCGTAGAGTCTATTTATATTGTGATTCTCTACCGCGAGTGTGTCTCAAATCAGGAACCAATACTTTCCACTCTTCCACGTCCACTGCCCGCACTTTCACAAATCTATTGATGTCATCCTCCCACTCAGCAATGAGTTGTTGAATCTCCTCTTTGGTGCCACCCACATATGCAATAATTATTTATTGGATCAGTTTGCCAACTGGTTTCCTCCCACTGTGTTTTCCAAGATTTCTCAGCTCATCCTCAACCTCACTCTCCTGGAGTCTCTTGTCTCTGCCTTGCCTTTCCCTGAACTAGCCATTATTGTACTATTGCATAACCTTATAGCCTATTGATGACAACAGCCCAAAACTAACTTCAGTGCTTTTTTCCTCTAAGAGGAGTTACCTACTTCAGGACCAAGAAACAAAAAATTCCAAACCATTATTTTCATAATTTTCAACAGCCACTCGTTCTCTTCATCCAATGTTTCTTCCCCCCATATATCTTATTCAAAGCCCCTAAGTGCTAAAGACCCCCAACATCACCATTTTAATGATGTTTGGGCCTGCACAAGACTATGTAACTTCAACCTTTCAGTATAGTCAACCAAATATCAATTATATATATATATAGAAGTGCGCCTTTCCAATTCCACTTACCAAACTTATGGCAGTTTGTATAAACATTTTGCTCAATAACAAAAATCTGCTCTTCAATTACGTACCTTCCACAACGCTTCCACTACAATAAACTGATTTCAACGCAGTCTCCCACATCTTCAATTTATTCATTTGAATTAGAAATAATGTTGGCTCATACGGTTTTTAATATCAGTGCTTTCAATCCAAAGTCTATACTAAACCAACAATCTGATCATTCAACTTACCTCCACAATGAATAATCTGGGCTACGCAACCTTCACTACTTATGCATCTGGTTATTAACGTTCCGCTCCACGATTTCTATCCTGCAATTCCTGAATGAATTCTTAATGATCATTACAACGTCACCATTTCCTCAATGCTAGATTTCAACGAGTTTTTCCAGACTTATGTTCAACGCTGATTTTTCCTCAATTCAATACGGTCGCTTTCTGCAAACAATTCTCCAGCGCTGAAAGTCTCTCCTACAAACATACTCTTTCACAAATCAATTTCAATTTTAACAAACAAATCATTCCCACTCGGTCTCTACGTTCCATTTTGTTCCGTCAGCAATACCAGCAGATCCATAAAAGTCGATAGTCTCATGAATCTAGAACATATCTCTTCACATACATAATATACTACTATTAAATGATAATTAATTCATTTAGGAATATTTCCTCTATTCAGAAATATAGTCATTCAATTACAACGAATTTCTTTTACATT
The DNA here is from genome assembly GCA_000404065.3 of Pinus taeda. Taxonomy (NCBI): domain Eukaryota; kingdom Viridiplantae; phylum Streptophyta; class Pinopsida; order Pinales; family Pinaceae; genus Pinus; species Pinus taeda. The sequence continues at coordinate 5,663 of APFE031050548.1, forward strand.
TAGATCTGATATATTGGACAAGAATTTGAAGCATTTATGAAGATAAAAAATTTGTGTTTATTTTGATTAAAACTTTTGTTAGTCCCTTAAACACTTCTAGCTCTAGTTTTGTTGTTCAATGAACCATTTGTTTGGGAATGACTTCTTTCATCTTAGAATTATCATTGATTTAAGAGGTGTTGGTTAAAATTAATGTTGTTTCTTGAATAAGAAGCCTTATGTTCTTGTTTTCTTCTCTTTACATGAGAAACATAGGATATTAGGAATCATATACAGATTTTTTTATTCCTAGTGTATTCCAATTTTTTTGTGTAATTATTCCTTTAATGAAATTATAATTTTGAGGGAAAGGCTAAAGGAGAAACACATATAATTAGTCGAGGAGGAGAGACTACTTAGTGTATTATCATTTTTGAAGTGGACATCCTTTGATGATACTTATTTTGTAACATGTTATGCTAAGTAATGAACATTTTTCTTTGTGGACTATAATTTTGAACTCAACAATTATTAGAGTTTTGATTGAAGAAGAAAACGTACTAGTTATTATAATACTTACACACCAAGGAGTTGAAAAAACTTATAGATGGTGATGAACCACCAAATCCTAATGATGTTCATTTATTTGAAGCGAAGTAATTGGAAAATTATTTTTCTATTAGAGAATCAATGCATAATAAGGAAAAGTAACTTGACGTAAAGATTAAATGAGGGATTCACTAATAATTTACAAGATTTTATAATTAAGTGAATGCTTCACTAATATTTTACAACATTTTACAATTCATTGAAGGACGCACCAATATTTTACAATATTTTATATTTTAGTAGAATATTCCAAAAAAATGATATATACTTGTTGTAGTGTAGTAGACAATGACCATTGGTTACTAGTAGAAAGCAAAACAATAAATCACATGAAGATAAAGAACGTAGGAATAGAAGAAGTGAAATGATGTAGCAGAGAGGCAACAAAGTGTTACTTTATATTATATTCTCTTGAGAAGATAATCACAAAAGATACAATGATGCATATATATATATATTATGTAGAGATAGTCAAAATAATTTAAGTCAAAACAAATTTAGCCTATCTAACCTAGAATCTTGACTCGACTAGAGAGTTGATCAACTTTATAATATCAATTGTAGAATTGTTTGGGATGGTGAACTAAGTCGACCGGCCCCTCCAACATCTCCCCTACTCTTAATTCATTCCTTGTCACAAATGACAGGAAGAATTGGAGTCTTACAAAATTTGATACACCATAAATTAAAAAATGTAAATCCTAATAATGATATAAAAGTTCGTCGAGAAGGGTGGTTGGCTAATTAGAAGATCTAGTTTTTTGTGGTCAACTAGAACTTCTTGAGTTACATCTGCAAGATTTAAAATGAGAATTCCTCTTCTTTTCCCTTCCTTGGCTAACTGATTAGAACATTCAATTTCAAGTTCCTTAGTGTGATGTTGTTGTTCAGAAGCGAGACCAAATCCTAAAAGCTTGGCTAATAGATTGAATTTATGTCGTGGGGAAGATGATCGAGACGATTGTGCTATTGCAGGTGCTAGTGTTGAAGTCAAACAGAATGTTGTTTGATAAGTATTTGGTGCAAGAATTTGAATATCATCATCGAATATAGACCATTTCCATGCAAATATACTTTCATGGGCATCAAATGCTTTTAAATATTTCAAATATTGTACTTTGTCAACTAGTGATATGTGTCGTGACAATTCTTGATCAACTAGTATTTGATGTTCTAATAGTTGCACCTTATTAATAATTGCATGAAAATAATCAATATAGTTGGACTTTATTAACAATTACATGAAAATAATCAATAACATTCAAAGATTCTACTTTTACTCCCTTCCCTTCTCTAAAACATTGTCTCTACTCCTATTGTAGTTGGGATTAATATTTTTCTCCTATAAAACCTAATTCTCATGGGCAGACATTGTTCGAGGTTGAGTTACTTGTTGGGAGTACAATTCTCAAATTAGAAATTATTGATTTTATGTTTGATTGCATGTGGGTGACAAATATATTAGGAAAATATTAAAAACATTGGGCTCTGTGATATAATGTTTTTTTTTAACTCTTCCTTTTCTGTGGAAAATTCTTGGTCGGCATTTTGAATTATAGTGGATGTTTTTTCATTCCCTTGAAGTATCAATTTATCTTGAAATTTATTTACTAAAGTGTTATAAACCCCAAACCCTAAACTCTAAACACTAAACCCTAAACACCAAACCCCAAACCCTAAACCCTTAAATCTAAGCATTTTATGATCTATTAAAAATAATTTTGTAACTTTTATTTAAGTGTTTATTAAAAGAATTTAATAAGATGTTATAAAACCTAAACCTTAAAACCCAAGACCTAAACCCCAAACCCTAAACTATCAACCCTAATCATTAATTAACATTTTCAAAAGTCTTTTGTAACATTTTTTAAGTGTTTTTTAAAATCACTTAATAATGTTTTATAAACCATAAACCCTATAAACTAAACCCTAAAGCCTAAGCATTTTATAACATTTTTAAAAGCATTTTGTAACATTTATTTAATTGTTTATTAAAAAATTTACTAAATTGTTATAAACCTTAAACCATACACCCTAAAACCTAAACCCCAAAACCTAAACCATAAACCCTAAGAATTTTATAATAGTTTAAGAAGAATTTTGTAACTTTTATTTAAGTGTTTATTAAAAGGATTTAATAAACTGTGCTAAACCTGAAACCATAAACACAAAACCCTAAACCATAAACCCTAGACCATAACAATTTTATAAAATTTTAGAAATTGTTATGTAACTTTCGTTTAAGTGTTTATTAAAAGAATTTACTAAAATGTTGTAGACCCTAAACAATAAACCCCAAAACTAAACCCAAACTCCAAACCTTAAACCCTAAGCCATAAACTCTAAACCATAAATCTGAAACCCTAAACCCTAAACCCTAATCATTTTATAACATTTTAAAAAGTATTTTGACACTTTTAGTTAAGTGTTTATTAAAATAATTTACTAACTTCTTATAAACCCTAAACCGTAAATCATAAACCCCAAACCCTAAACCCTAATCCCTAAACCTTAAACCCTAAACCCCAAACCATGATCATTAAACCCTAAACACTAAGAATTTTATAACATTGTAAAAAGTTCTTTGTAGTTTTTATTTAAGTGGTTATTAAAAGAATTTACTACGGTGCTATAAACCCTCAACCCTAAACTCCAAGCAATAATCCCTAAACCCTAAACCCTAAACTCTAAAACATAAACCCTAAATTCTAAACACTAATAATTTTATATCATTTTAAAAAACATATTATGACTTCTATTTAAGTGTTTATTAAAATCATTTACTAAATTGCTATAAACCCTAAACCCTAAACTCTAAACTCCAAACCCCAAACCATAAACCCTAAACTCTAAACCCTAAGAATTTTATAACATCTTAAAATAAATTCAAACTTTTATTCAAGTGTTTATTAAGAGGATTTCCTAAATTCTTATGAACACTACACTCTTAACCCTGAACCCTAAGCAATTCATAACATTTTAAAAGCGTTTTTAACTTTTATTTAAGTGTTTACTATAAGAATTTACTAAAGTCTTATAAACCCTAAACCTTGAGCATTTTATAGCATTCTAAAAAGAGTTTTGTAACTTTTACTTAAGTTTTTATGATATTAATATACTAAGGTGTTATAAACCCTATCACATAAAAACTAAGCCCTAAACTATAAACCCTAAACCGGAAAACCTAAACCCTAAACTCTAAATCATAAACATTTTATAACATTTCAAAAAGCGTTTTGTAAATTTTATTTAAGTGTTTATTAAAAAATTTACTAAAGTGTTACAAACCCTAAACCCTAAACCCTAAACCCTAAACCCCAAACCGGCCTAAACCCTATACCTTATACCCTAAAACCTAAACACAACATTTCATAACATTTTAAAATGTGTTTTGTAACTTTTTTTAGGTGTTTATTAAAAGAATTTACTAAAGTGTTATAAACTTTAAACCCTAACACTTAAGACCTAAACCCCAATTAGTTTATATCATTTTAAAGAGTGTTTTGTAAATTTTATTTAAGTGCTTATTAAAAGAATTTACTAAATTGTTATAAACCCTAAATTCTAATCCCTAAACCCCAAACCCTAATCCCTAAACCATGAAACCTAAGAATTTTATCAGTGTTATAATAATAGAAGACCACACCTAGGTATGTCAGTGTAGGATGGAGAAAACCCTAAACCCTAAACCCTTGTTTTTCCACCCTTATTCATAAACGTTTTTCCTTTTATTTACTTTTCTTCAGAGCTCCACGAGGCTCCATGGGATGAATTCATTAAGTGTAATATGTAGCAGTTGATACCCACTTAACATGGGTGGTTAATCCCTGCACCCTAAACCCTTAACCCTAAACCCCAAACCCTAAACCATAAACCCTAAACCCCAAATCCTAAGCACTAAACCCTAAGAATTTTATAACATTTTAAAAAGTGTTTTGTAGCTTTTATTTAAGTGTTTATTAAAAAAATTACTAAGGTGTTATAAACCCAAAATCATGAACCTAAACCAAAAATATTAAAAATTAAAACCTAAGAATTTTATAAAGTGTTATAAAACCTAAACCCTAAACCCTTAACCCGAAACCCTAAATTCTAAACCCTAAAACCTAAACCCTAAGCATTTTCTAACAATTTTAAAAATGTTTTGTAACTTTTATTTAAGTTTTTACTAAAAATATTTACTAAAGTTCTATAGACGGTAAACCCTAAACTGTAATCCATAAACCCTTAACGCAAAACCTTAAACTGTAAGCCCTAAACCCTACGTATTTTATAACATTTGAAAAAGTGTTTTGTAACTTTTATTTAAATGTTTATTAAAATCATTTATTAAAGTGTTATAATCCCTAAACTCTAAACTCTAAACATTAAACCCTAGACTTAAAACCCTAAACCCTCAACATTTTATAGCATTTTCAATATGGTTTTGTAACTTTTATCTAATTTTTCATTAAAAGAATTTACTAAAGTGTTAGAAACCCTAAACCCTAAACCCTAAGAGTTTTATAAACCTTAAAGACTCTACCCTAAACCCTAAAGCCAAACGCTAAACCCTACACCATAAACCCCAAACCCTAACCCTAAACCCTAAACTATAAATGCTAAGAATTTTATAACATTTTAAAAGGCACTTTGTGAATTTTATTTAAGTGTTTACTAAAAGATTTTACAGAAGTGTTATAAACCCTAAATTCAAAACCCTAAAACCTATACCCTAAACCCCAAACAATAAACCTCAAACCCTTAACTCTGAACCATAAACATTAAGCATTTTATAACATTTTGAAAAGTAGTTTGTAACTATTATTCAAGTGTTTATTACAAGAATTTACTCAATTGTTATAAACTCCAAACCATAAACTCTATACTTGAAACCCCAAACCCTAAATCCTAAAGCATAAACCGTAAATCCTAAGAATTTTATAACATTTTGAAAATAATTTTGTAACTTTTATTTAAGTGTTTATTAAAAGCATTTACTAAAGCGCTATAAACCCTAAAACCTAAACCCTAAACCCTGAAACTAAAACCCAAAATCAAAACCAAAAACCATAAAACCTACACCCTAATAATTTTATAAAATTTTAACAAGAGTTTTGTAACTTTTTAAAGTGTTTATTGAAAGAATTTAGTAAAGTTTCCCTCAAACCTAAACCCTAAGCATTTTATATCTTTTTAGCAAGTGTTTTGTAACTTTTTCCTAAGTGTTTATTAAAAGGATTGACTAAAGTTTTATAAATCCTTAACCCTAAGCTCTAAACCCTAAGAATTTTATAACATTCTAAACCCTAAACCTAATTCTAAGCATTCAATGACATTTCAAAAAGCTTTTTGTAAATTTTTTTGAAGTTTTTATGAAAAGCATTTACTAAAATGTTATAAGCCCTAAATCTCAAACTGTAACCATTTTATAGCATTTTAAATCCAAAACCATAAACCCTAAAGCCTAAACTCTAAACCCTAAGTATTTTATAACATTTTAACAAACATTTTCTTACCTTTTTTTAAGTGTTTAGTAAAAGGATTTACTAAAGCGTTATAAATCATAAACTCTAAAACATGAGCATTTTATATAATTTTAAATCCTAAACGCTAGAGCCTAAGCATTTTATAACATTTTAACAATCTTTTTGTATCTTTTTTTAATGTTATTATTAAAATAATTTATCCAAATGTTATAAATCCCAAACCAAAACCATAAACCCTATCCCCAAACACTAAGAATTTTATAACATTTCAAAATACATTTTTGTAAATTTTTTAAGTTTTTATTAAAAGCATTTAATAAAGTGTTATAACCTTAAACCCTAAACCCAAAGCATTTTATAACACTTTAACAAGATTTTTATAACTTTTATTTAATTGTTTATGAAAATAAGCTACTGAAGTGTTATAAACAGTAAACCCTAAACTCTAAATGCTAAACCCTAATCCCCAAACCCCAAACCCTAAACCCTAAAACCTAGGCTTTTTATGATCTATTAAAAATAGTTTTGTAAGTTTTATTTAAGTGTTTATTAAAAGAATTTACCAAGGTGTTATAAAACCTAAACCTTAAACCCTACACACTAAACCCTAAACCCTACACAATAAACCCTAAACCCTAAAATCTAAACCCTAATCATTTAATAAAATTTTAAAAAGTGTTTTGTAACCCTTTTTAAGTGTTGGCCCACGGGGCTTTGGATTGACGGTGAATGGGTGCGTTGTTAAGGCACTCCTTGCGATAGGTCACTGGTTCAAATCCCCCGTGGGTACTTAGGTTAGTCTTAACGTAGAAAAAAAACCCTTTTTAAGTGTTTATTAAAAGCACTTAATAATTTTTTATAAAACTTAAACCCTAAACCCTAAACCCTAAACCCAAAACCATAAACCCTAAACCCTAAACCCCAAACCCAAAACTCCAAACCCGAAACCCGAAACCCGCAACCCTAAACCCTAAACCCCAAACCCTAAACACCAAACCCTAAACAATAAACCCTAAACCCTAAACCCAAAACCCTAAACTCTAAACCCTAATCATTTAATAACATTTTAGAACTTGTTTTGTAACATTTTTTAAGTGTTTATTAAAAGAACTTAATAAATTTTTATAAACCTTAAACACCAAACCCTAACCACTAAACCCTAAACAATAAACCCTAAACCCTATAAACTAAACCCTAAACCGTAGGCATTTTATAACATTTTAAAAATCTTTTTGTAAGTTTTATTTAAGTGCTTATTAAAATAATTTACTAAATTGTTATAAAACTTAAACCATATACCCTAAAACCTAAACCCCAAAAACCTCAACCTTAAACCGTAATCCCCAAGCCCTAAACCATAAACCCTAAGAATTGCATAATAGTTTAAGAAGAATTGTGTAACCTTTACTTAAGTGTTTATTAAAAGTACTTATTAAAGTTTTATAAACCCTAAACCATAAACACAAAAACATAAAACCGAAACCACAAAGCATAAACCCTAAACCCTAAACTATAGGCCCTAAACCCTAACCATTTTATAACATTTTAAAAATTGTTTTGTAACTTTTATTTAAGTTTTTATTAAAAGAATTTACCAAAATGTTGTAGACCCTAAACAATTAAGCCTAAACCTAAACCCAAAATCCCAAACCTTAAACCCTAAACCCTAAATCCCAAACCGTGAACCCTAAAACCTAATCATTTTAGAACATTATAAAAATTATTTTGAAATTTTTTCAAAGTGTTTATTAAAATAATTTAATAAATTCTTATAAACCCTAAACCCTCGACACTAAACCCCAAACCCTAAACCCTAAACCATAAACCCTAAATCCTAAAGCTTAAACCCTAAAGCCCAAATCGTGAACATTAAAATCTAAACCCTAAGCATATAAGATTTTAAAAAGCATATTGTAATTTTTGTTTAAGTGTTTATTAAAAGGATTTAATAAAGTGTTATAAAACCTGAATCCTAAAATGTAAACCAGAAACCCTATACCCTAAACCCTGAACCCTAAACCCTAAATGCTAAACGCTAAACACTAATAATTTTATAACATTTTAAAAAACATATTTTAACTTCTATTTAAGTGTTTATTAAAATCATTTACTAAAGTGTTATAAATTCTAAACCTTAAACTCTAAACACCAAACCCCAAACCATAAACCCCAAACCCTACACTCTAAGCATTTTATAACATCCTAAAAAAATTTCTAACTTTTGTTTAAGTGTTTGTTAAACCCTACACTCTAAGCATTTTATAACATCCTAAAAAAATTTCTAACTTTTGTTTAAGTGTTTGTTAAGAGGATTTACTAAATTCTTATAAACCCTATACTCTTAACCCTAAACCCTAAGTAATTTATAACATTTTAACAAGTGTATTTTAAATTTTTATTATAAGAATTTACTGAAGTGTTATAAACCCTAAGCAATAATAATTTTATACCATTATGAAAAGACTTTGGTAACTTTTACATAAGTTTTTATCAAAATAATTTACTATGCTGTTATAAACCGTAAACCATGAAAGCTAAACCCTAAACTATAAATCATAAACCGATAAACACTAAACCCTAAGCCTTTCATAGCATTTCAAAAAGTGTTTTGTAAATTTTTTTTAAGTGTTTATTAAAACAATTTACTAAAGTGTAATAAACCTTAAACCCTAAATCCTAAACCCCAAATCCTAAAACCTAATCCCTAGCCATTTCGTAAAATTTTAAAAAGTGTTTTGTAACTTATTTTATGTGTTTATTAAAAGAATTTACTAAAGTCTTATAAACTTTAAACCCTAATCCCTAAAACCTAAACCATGAAACCTAAACCCTAATTAATTTATAATATTTTAAAGAGTGTTATGCAACTTTAATTTAAGTGTAACTTTTATTTTGTAAACCTTAAACCATAAATCTAAAACCCTAAACCCTAAACCCTCAAACACTAAAACCTAAACCCTAATAATTTTAGGACATATTGAAAAGCATTTTAGACATTTATTTAAGTGTTTATTAAAATAATTTACCACTGTTATAAATCCTAAACCCTAAACCCTAATGCTATTTTTTTTAATATTTTAAAAAGCATTTTGTAACTTCAGCATTATAAATCATAAACCACAAACGCTAAAACCTAAAACCTGAAACCCTAAATCCCAAACTGTAAACACCAAATGATAAATGCTAAACACTAAGAATTTTACAATATTTCAGAATGCTTTCTATAACTTTTAATTAAGTGTTTATTAAAAGAATTTACCAAAGTGTTATAAAACCTACACCCCAAACCCCAAACCCTATATCCTAATGCTTAAAGCCTTAAGGATAAACCCTAAAATCATTTACTAGGGTCTCATAAACCCTAAACGTTAAAGCCTAAAGCTTGAAAGCATTTACTAAGGTCTTATAAACTCTAAACCCTAAACCGCAAAACCTAAACACTGAGCCCTAAACCCCAAACCCTAAAACATAAGGATTTTATAACATTTTAAAAAGTGTTTTGTGAATTTTATGTAAGTGTTTACTAAAACCATTTACTAAAGTTCTATAAACCCTAAACCCCTAATCCATAAACCCCTAACCTTAATCCCCAAACCCTAAACCCTAAAAAAACCTAAACCCTAAAAACCCTAAAAAAACCTAAACAATAAAAAACCCTAAACCCTCAAAACCATAAACCATAAACCCTAATACCCACACCCCCCAAACTAAACCCTAAACCATAAGAACTTTATAAAATTTTAAACCCCAAACCCTAAACCCTAAGTATTTTATAACATTTTAAGAAGTGTTCGTAAATTTTCTTTTGAAGTGTTTATTTAAAGAATTTACTAAATTGTTATAAACCCTAAATCCTAAGCATTTTATTAGAATTTAGCAAGTTTTTTGTAACATTTTAAAACGTGAACATTTTATAACATTTTAATAAGCGTTTTGTAAACCCTACACATACACCCTAAGAATTTGATAAAATTTTCACAAGAGTTTTGTGACTTTTTTTAAAGTGTTTATTAAAATAATTTACTAAAGTTCACCTCAAACCTAAGCCCTAAGAATTTTATAATTTTTTAGCAAGTGTTTTGTAACTTTTTTCTGAGTGTCTACTAAAAGGATTTACTAAAGTTTTATAAACCCTAAACCCTAAACTCTAAACCCTGAGTAATTTATAACATTTTCACAAGAGTTTTCTTACTTTTTTAAAGTGTTTATTAAAAGCATTTACTAAATTGTTATAAACCCTAAACACTAAACCATGTGCATTTTATAGAATTTTAAATCCTAAACCCTAAAGCCTAAGCATTTTATAACATTTTAACAAGCATTTTGTAACTTTTTTTTTATGTTCTTATTAAAAGAATTTCTGAAAGTGTTATAAATCCCAAACCCTCAACCATAAACCCTATCCCTAAACACTAGAAATTTTATAACGTTTTAAAATACATTTTTGTAACTTTTTAACGTGTTTATCAAAAGCATTTAATAAAGTGTTATAACCATAAACCCTGAACTCTAAGCATTTTATAACGTTTTAACAAGCATTTTGTAACTTTTATTTAAGTCTTTATTAAATTAATTTACTAAAGTGTTATAAACCGTGAACTTGAACCATAAACACTAAACCCTAAACCCCAAACCCTAAACCCTAAACAATAAACCTTGTAAACTAAACACTAAACCATAGGCATTTTATAACATTCTTAAAAGAATTTTGTAACTTTTAGTTAAGTGTTTATTAAGGGAATTTACTAAATTGTTGTAAATATTAAACCATACACCCTAAAACCTAAACCCCAAAACCTAAACCCCAAGCCCTAAATCCTAAGCCATAAACCCTATGAATTTTATAACAATTTAGGAAGAATTTTGTAACTTTGATTTAAGTGTTTATTAAAAGAATTTACTCAAGTGTTATAAACCCTAAAACATAAACACAAAACCCTAAATCCTAAACACAAAAACATAAACCCTAAACCCCAAAACCTAAACCCTAAACCCTAGCAAAGTTAGAAGTGATGTCTGTCCTATAAATTAATCTTGCAATCTGACACACGTATTAGAGAAAAATAGTATATTTTTAATAAAATATAATGAAAACTATCAATTTCTTTTATAAATAGAAATAATAATATTTTACATTATATATTTAAAAAATGAAAACAAATACGAATTTACCTTCGGAAATGTATATTTTTAATAAGATATAACGAAAATTATCTATTTCTTTTTATGTAAAAATAATGATCTTTTCTATCACTTATTTAAAATAATGAAAACAAATACGGATTTACCTTCCTTCACTCTTTTTCTAAAGATATAAGCTATTCCTAAAAACAAAGTCTGCCCTACAAGAAAAATAATGCACATAAAATGGTATTATTAACATAATATAAGATAAGAGTTTTATTTTAATTTTTTCATAATCCAAAAAATAATAAACACAATTTAAATAAAAATAGATTTTATGAATCATGATTATATATATGGTAATTAAATATATAATTAAATTTGATTTTTAAAAGGTGGGATAGGTTTTTCCACTCAATGAAAAGTAAAATAAAAAGTATTTCATTTCATTTTATATGTTTAACTATCTCTGGAAAAAAAACCAGTACGAATGGTAGAGGGCCATAACTGACTGCCTAAGACCGGATCCATACTTGATGGGGCGTTGAATCCTCAAAGAAGGTTGTAAATGATACAGGAGGATTGAAGCGAAGCTAAAGAGGGCTGCATAACAGAGAATTCTCAATTGACTCGAAAGAGCTGAGCTGAGGTTGATTATTATTAATTTTTAAAACAAACCAATGATAAGACAGCTGTATGAATATTTTGAAAATGTATTCATTATTAATTTGAAAATTTAATAAACCGGTGAGAATGAAGGATAAGGAAGTTGGTTGAGGTTGAGGTTGAGCCATTAAATTCATTGG
>APFE031050550.1:0-13363 GCA_000404065.3 Pinus taeda
TAACATCTACTAAGAGTACAAAAATGCAACATCAGTAGCAGACATCAAATGCAAATAAAAATAAATCTCGATCCATCCATTCATCAAAACCTCCTCTGAGGGTGCAGAAGTGCATGTTCCGAGGACAAGCTTTTGACAAATTCCTGGACCCTTCTCTAAATGCATGAGAAGGGCTAAAATACTACTACCTAATTCTAAGAATAGTGTCTTTAAAAAAATTAGGATACGGTTTTCAAATGACTATCCTTTTTCTAATCTAATAAAAAGAAAAAACAAACTTCTAAAAATAAGTTACTTCTCTGCTTGGTCCTTAAAACTGCAAATGTTCATCATGGACTTGAGAAGAGTCGGTTGGCCGACTTCTGCGCTGAGCTGGGTTGCGAAAACAAAATCTATGAGAGCTGGCACTACTTTCTCGGCTGAGTTTATGATGTATTTCACAGTCATTCATTGACTGTGTGGCTTGACTAAGTATGCCCAGTAACACTCCCAATTTAACATGTTCAATGCCTGGATCGCTTTTCCCTTTTCCTGCACCTTCTGCTTCCATTCTGCCTTCAGTCGTGATTTATTTGGTAGGTACCCCGGGGTGGTTTCTGCGATTAAGTTGGCCCTGTGTAAATTCTCATTTACACAGTTGATAAGAATGTTTGCCTGTGTGGCCGCTGTCTTCGCTGCTTGTTCTGCCTGCCTTATTTGATCGTCCCATTTGTTAAAGAGCAATTCCTTATGACCCTTGTTTATTATGGGTGCACTTGCTCTTTTCTTTTCATCTTCATCACACATCATTCTATGCAGGGGTAAGATAAGCCCGTGACAAATCTTACAGAAGTACGGGACGAACTGGGAATCCCATAACATTTTATGATAAACATGGAGAGGTAATGGGTTCTGGGTAGTCCATTTCCAACCCATAGTGGGGAATTTAGACACATAGAAAATAGAATCCATAATATACGCAGACAGATAAAAAGGAGGATAGACCCTTTGAGACAAGGATCTTTTAGGCTGGTAATTCATAACAGCTGTGTATAGATTATCAGGGAATATCTTGGCCCAATCCACGATATTGTGGCAGCGTCTATGAGTGGTAGCCATTCGGACGAAAATTTATTGATGTCCGGCATCCCAAATAGTCTACAAAGTATGGCCGCAGCAAAACAATACGGAGAGGTGAGGGAACCAGTGCTATACATACCGTTTTTGTCCTTTTTTAGCGGCTCCTCTTTCCTGGTCCAATCTTTAATGGTCTCCGCCAGGTTTGGGTTCTCTGCTGCAAATTTCTTGAAAAATTGTGCATTGTAGGTCGTTTGAGGTTCAGGAAGATGATACATAAGCTTTAAGTCTTGCACGGCAAATGATCCTATGAGCCCATGTCCTTGAACCTTGAATTGTCTGTCGTGTAACTTTGCATTGTCAAGTATCCACTTGATCATATCTATATACGGTAAAATTTTGGGTCTAGCTACTATTCGGTGAAGAAATGAACATGCCAGCTCTTCTAAGGATGCCTCGGAAGAATTTTGTGAGCCCGCAGCGGTATCAACCTTCATTACTCTAGGATTTTCTTCCTCCAGCACCCTATACATGCCTTCCCATGTCGAAATTCCTACGTCCCTGTTGCAGGCAGTGTTTGTATACAGAGGCGCCATCTCCTTCGTCTTTTCCTTCGCCTCGGAGCCTTGAGCCTTATGTTTCCTTCCCATTTGCTCCTGCGTTCGGCTTTGAATCGTCTTAGCTCTTCGTCCTTGCAGATTACGAGTGAAGTGGAAATGACTGATTAAGAAAGGTGATGGGAGAGTTTTAAATGCAACAGATATATCAAATATGCCACTTTATGTGAACAAATTCTTTACAAAAGCACGCATCTTCATTTCATTTAATAATTGACAACTAATCCATTTACTATCATTAAAAGCGCATGATCTTGGGTCAGATTATGGTAAGTGGCTTTTCTTTGAATGGCGTGCCCGAAGGATTCATGATTAAGTGATTCATGATTTGCTTACGTAACGTCGAATATCGTGCCATCGCAAATCGTGCCGTCGCAAATCGCGAGTTCACAGATTGCACCATCGCAGCGATTGCACTATCGCATTGATCGCAACATCGCAGGTCGCAGCTATTTGATGTTTGTCAAATATTACCAGTTTATTTCTGCGATATGCGATCTTGCGATCGGTGTTATCCCAGATCGGTAGATCTTCAAGTTTTTCCTTATGAGCATTACTTCATTGCGATGCGATGTTATGCTTAACACGGGAGTCTTGTGCATACCAATATTATAGGGGAATGAAGGCATTTGCTATCTTTTTTGCAACATAATTTTAAAGACCCTTACCTTATCTTAAACTTAGGTTAAAAATATTCGAAAGACCTTTCTAAGCTTACGATGGTAACCTTATTTTGAAGAAAGAAAAACTTGATTTTTCTCAAAAATTAAACTAAGGGTCCCCGTTCATTTCGTATTTTGGACAACACTTAAATGAACAAAGGGGGGGTGTTGCTGGGCACAACATGTTGCAGTGTCACAAACCTTGTTGCAATGTTATATTACAACCACATTATATAATAATATAATAATGGTCAACCATTGTCTATCATCACATCGTGTCAATATGAATATCAACCATCGTCAACCATGGTCAACCATGTTTTTTTAGGGTTTATGTACCTTGAGTTTATAATATTAAATCCTTCAGATTAATATTATTCCCTTGGGTTTATAACCCCCTCAGTTTAGTATTAACCCCTCAACTTTATTAGTCCTTTGGGTTTATAATATAAATCCCTTGGGTTTACTAATCTAAGGGTTCATATTCCTAGGGTATAATATTATTCATATGGCTTATAATATTAATCCTAGGGTTTAATATAAATCTCTTTGGTTTATAATTATGGTCAACCATGCTCAACCGGCACTACTACACCAAGGGCACTTTTGAGACATTTTTTTAAGACAAAAGAAATCTTTTGTCTCAAAAACTCATTTTTTATTTTAGTTATTTTACATTAAAAATTAATATGAATTGATTTGTTTTAAATATAGATTTTAAGAAAAAAATAGGTTGAGACAAAAATATTTTAAGACAAAACTTTATATTTAAGACAAAAATATTTTAAGACAAAAGTAGTTTGAGACAAAAATATTTTAAGACAACTTTATATTTAAGACAAAAATAATTTAAGACAAAAATATTTTGAGGCAAAACTTTATATTTAAGACAAAAGTAGTTTGAGACAAAAATTTAAAGACAAAACTTTATATTTAAGACAAAAATAGTTTAAGACAAAATTATTTTAAGGAAAAAACAATTGAAGACAAAATAATTTTAAGACAAAACTTTATATTTAAGACAAACGATTTTTGAGACAAAAATATTTTAAGACAAAACTTTATATTTAATACAATGACCACTTTAGATCGAACCTATGTTTAATACGATATTTCACTTCGAATGAAAATGGAGGGCGGTGCTGAGTTTCAGGGTGATCTGCGCACCCATTCTGAACTGGAGCTCCTGCGCCCCTGCTTCCTTGGCCCCTATGGTCCTCCGCAGGCCCCCTGCCTGGCAGCCCCTACTATTGGGCTCTCAATCCTTGCTGGCATCCCCGCAATCGGGCTTTGACTCCCTCCTCCGGCTAGTGCTGTTGCTGGCACAACCTCCGCATTTGGGTTTTGTGATCACAGAGGAGCATAGCCGCCTCCATGAGTGCGCCTGGGGGTGGGGAGCCTTCTCCCACCCGACCAATATCTTCAGAAGAAGCATTTAGAAGAATGCTCTTGCAAAAAGGGAAGAAACGTTTGATTCCAGAAGTCCCGAAATTCATTAAAAAAACTGGAGGAAATTCCTGAGATCACCCTACTAGAAGACGAACTGAAAAAAATTGCCCTAGCCTTGGCTGAGAGAGGGTTGATAGGACAATTTTGGGACAATGGCCCTCTAGAAAAACAACAGATGACTGGATCCAATGCAATTGGAGGCCCCAACTGGAAAACAATGTGATTTGTTATGTTGTCGGAAGAGGGTATTTCATTTTCTAGTTCACCTCCAAAGAAGATCGATATTTGTTTTTCAGAAAAGGTCCATATTTGATGCGAAATCAGGGTTTGTATCTTAATAAGTGGACCCCCGACTTCGATCCCTTAATCGATACGCCTAAAGAGGTCCCAGTCTAGGTCCGGCTTCCCAATCTTCTAATCCATTGCTGGAGCTATCACACCTTGCAGAAGATTGGAAATGGCCTAGGTCGTTTCATTGACAAAGCAGATAACAAGGGCCAATATACCTGCATAAGAATCTGTGTGGAAGTCGATCTGGAAGCTGGACTGCCCAAAGGAGTAAAACTTACAGTCAGAGAATGGCATCACTATCAAAAATTGGATTACAAGCAACTACCTTTCAAATGCAGAACCTGTCACGAACATGGACACCTCCAACGAAATTGCCCAAAAGCTCCAACCGGGGACAAAATGGACGAAGAAGGATGGAAAGAAATAAAAAAGGGCAAGGCAGTCCCAAAACCAACTGAGAAGAAAAATCCAGGGCCATTGGTGATGCCCCAACATAAACCAAAAGCCAAAGAAGTTCCAAAAGAGGGTTCTTAGTCTGGGGTAAAGACAGATGCCATTGGAACCCAAGAGGAGCCAGAAGACCCATCAAAGAAAGTGAAAGAAGCAGAGGCGAAGTCAATTCTTCCTCCATCAGAGGATGAACAAGGGGAAAAAGAAGAAAACGAGGAGTGCATCAGTCTGGGCTCTGATTCTGAGGGAGATTCAGAAGATGGAGTCTCAGATTCAGACAGCTCGCAAGTCACTCCTATCAAGTCAGGCAAGGGTCGAAAGTCCAAGAAGAAATAGAGAGAGGAACAAACTTATCTAGATGTTCTCCAAGGCTCTCATAAAACTCTCAAAGGAATGATGAATACCAGATCTAGGCACAAGCATGGTCAGGCTCCAAAAGGAGCCACAACCTTCCAAGCCAGTGAATAATGAAATACGTCTCTTGGAATTACAGAGAGTTAGGAAGCATGTTGAAAGAAGAAGCTATGAAATACATTGTAAGGATGTACTCACCTGAAATCCTTCTCATCCAGGAGACAAGACTGGAGGACCTTCTACTCCTCCAAGAAAGCAAAGCATTCTAGCATAAAGGCCAAGGGAGAGTAGTCAGCACTAGAAGTGCCTCTAGAGGGATTCCCTCCTTTTGGGACAACTCCAAATATGATCTGATTCACGAAGAATGTTGCCCCCATTGGCTACTCACTAAGCTCCTCCATAAAGAATCTGGCCACCAAGTAAGTATGTTCAATCTTTATGCTCCAATCTTACCATCTGAGAAAAAAAATTGTTGGGGCTCGCTCCAGTCCTATCTTTTCTTACACAGCCCAGAAAATATTATTATTGTAGGTGATCTGAATGTTACACTAGCTGTAGAAGAGAAAAACGGGGCTCGCTGGTCAGGGACCTAGCTAGAGAATGGGTTGAAGACCTCATTTTAGATTGGTAATTGGAGGATATCAAGCCCACATCTAGGAAATTCACCTGGTCAAACAAAAGGATAGGCCCCAGCCACATTGCTGATCGTCTAGATAGATTTCTAGTCCAATCCTCCTTCTTGACTTGTGGTCTAATGGCCACCTCTAAAATTCTGTTGAACTACACCTCTGACCATAAACCCATTCTGCTTGAGCTCTCCTTGGATGGAAATCTTAGCCCCATTCCTTTTAGATTCAGTTCTCTATGGATTCATTAAGAATGATACTAGGAGGTGGTCTCCGAGGCCTGGAACATGCAAGTTCATGAAGGATCCCCTTTCTTTGTCTGGGAAAAAAAAATGAGGAGACTTAAAAGGGAGCTCAAGGAGTGGGGCTAAAAGGTTGAAAATGCCCACAATTTAGCAGGCCATCAATTAACAATGGAAAATTCCGATGTAACTCAAAATCTTCTTCAAAAATAAGTAGAGCTGCAAAAATATCTCCATAGAGAAAGTAGGGATGAAGAATATTTCTGGAGACAGAAGTCCAGAAATCTTTGGTTACAAGTCGGAGACAAAAATACAAGCTACTTCCATAAGCAAGTTGAAGCATGCAAGCACTTCAAAACAGTAAACCAAATTCACTATCAAAACACTGTGGTTAAATATTTTGAAGGCATAAAGCGAGCAGCCCACTACTTCTTCAAAGATCTTTACTCTGCCCTGGAAGACCCTCCTATCAATTCTCAAGCCTATCTGATTCATCTTATTCCTCACTCTGTTTAAGATTCTGATAATATTATGCTAACTGCTCCGATCAGTATGAATGAGATTAAAGAAGCTTTGGATTGCATGGATTTGGATAAAGCCCTAGGCCCTGATGGGTTCACTACAAGGTTCTACCTGACTTGCTGGCCTACAATTAAAAAGGACCTTCTGAGAATGATCCGTAAATCTTAGACATGCACCAAGATTGGAGGTAGTACCAACTCGGCCTTCCTTGCCTTGATTCCAAAAGACAAAGGCACCACCAATTTCAGCAGATTCAAGCCCATCTCTTTGTGTAATACAAGTTATAAGTTGATTACAAAAATAATAACCAACCATATTAAGAAAATTATGTCAGTCATCATCCCTGAAAACCAAGGAGGATTCATAAAAAGGAGAAAGATTCTTGACAATATTGTGCTGTGCAGGAAGCAAGTCATTCAAGTTGTCATCGAAAAGACAAAGGCATGGTTATTAAGCTAGATTTGACAAATGCCTTTTACAGGGTGAGACATGATTTCTTGTTTTCTATGATGGAGAAATTTGGCTTCTCAAAAGTTCTCATAACTTGGGTGAAAGCCTGCATTGCCTCCCCTTTGATAGCGCCTCTGGTAAATGGTCATTCAATGGAATTTTTCCAGGTCTCGAGGGGGCTAAGACAAGGTTTCCCTTTGTCTCCGATTCTTTACGCCATTCAAGCTTCGGTGCTAAGCTTCTAGCTAGACTACTATCAACAGATCCAAACTCTGCCAGGCCTGAGAATGGCTCACAATTAAAGACATAAATCATGCCCAGTTTGCTGATGATACATTATTGCTTGGAGGAGCTAGCATAAATTCTGCTAGAACCTTCAAGAAGGAGCTGCACATTTATAGGGGGGTTTCAGGTAGCAAGATTAACTATCTAAAAAGCACGATCTATGGCTCAAATTTCTCGATCAAAGATTTGACAGACATAGCAAGGCTATTAGAAATGGAAAGAACCCTGACGTGGGAGTCATTTAGGTATCTTGGGATCCCAATCTTCAAATCAAATCCTAAGGTAGCTCACTAGATGCCCCTGCTAAACAATCTAAAACTCATAATACAAGCTTAGGGAGCCTCATGGTTGAATAATGTTGGGAAGGTAATCCTTATGAAATCTGTTCTCATAAGTCTCCCAGTTTATCTGAACTCCATTCTACTAGCCCCTAAAACCTTTATTAGTAAAGTGGATGGTATCTTGAGAATATTTTTGTGGGAGGGAGGGAAAAATAATGAAAGAAGGCTCCATTTAGTTAATTGGGACACTATTAAGAAGCCATTCTTGGAAGGAGGTCTCCAAATGCGGGATCTAGTAGCCCAAAATCTTGCTCTGGGCTCCAAGCTCCTTTGGAACATTGTTTCTGGGAATCCTAGTTGGAGCAAGAGAGTTATGTGGAAAAAATATTTTCATGGGCAGCATTTGAGGTGCTTGGACCAGCCTCCTAGAATTTCCAAAGGATCACCAGTTTTCAAAATCTATCTCACAGCTTTGAAACTTTTCAGTCATAAGCTTTATTAGATCCCAGGTAATGGGAAAAAATAAAAATTTGGGAAGATTTGATTCTTGGAGATCAGCCCTTGAATCAGATGGCAGATCTGGAAAATGTTAGAGCTTGGCTTCAAGCCAGCAATCTAGAAACCCTTTGGGACATCTCCAATTGGACAAATGATGCAGAAGGTCTATGGGATGGTTGGAATTTGGGGGAGGTCCCTCATTGGCTGGATGGTGAAGCCAATTTATTATTGGATTTGCTCCAAGGAAGATCTCCCTTAAAGGCCTCTTCTAAGGACAAAAGAGGGTGGGGTTCTTTTTCAGGCTTTTACTCAGCAGTAGAAGGTTACAAAAGTATGATGGCTGTCCCTAGCATCCCCCCAAAGCCAACCCAATGGAAATTTATTTGGTCTTTTCCTGCTCTCCCCAAAATTGACTTATTTTGTTAGACTTTGGCACATAAAAGTATCCTCACTAGAGATAACCTGAGGAAGCGTGGAATGGAAGGTGCCTCTAGGTGCCCTCTTTGTGCATCGGATGAAGAAACGGCTAACCACCTGTTCTTATTGTGCCCCTTTGCTCAAGAAGTTTGGAAGTGTGTCCTAATGTTAGGACCTGACAAAATAGAGCTTCCAAGAAATATTTAGGACCTGCTAAGAAACTAGGCCAAGTTATCCCCTTTCTGTCTCTCCAAAAAAAGCCTTCTCAAGACTAGCTAGATGTGGATCCCCAAATTCACATGCTGGAAACTGTGGTTGGAGAGGAACAACAAAATATTTAGGGAGGAGAGTTGTAACCCGGTCAAAATTATCACTAAGATCAAAGCTCTATTGGGGGAGGCCTTAGAAACCAAACCCACCATAAGAAATGGCATGATTCTGGACAGTGAGGAAGATCAATGGTTAAAAGAGCTTGTTCCAAATCATCAGAATAGATCCATTCCTCTTGCTAAAGCCCCTTCTCATTGGGAAATTCGTTTGGAAGAACAGGAATTCATCAAATGGAGATCTACTTTGGATGATCACTACCTATTCTTCGATGGGGCCTCTAAAGGTAACCCAGGAAAGGCGGGTGGAGGGGGACTTATCTTAAGCCCAGGTGGCTCAACTGAGTTGTGCTTTGCTTGGAGTCTGGGGCATGAAACAAACAACAGAGCAGAGGCTCTTGCTCTGTGGCAAGGTTTGAATTGGCTATCAAGAGGAATCTCCTCTCCATCTCAGTCTTTGGAGACTTCAGACTAATTATACAGGCTATGAACTCTCAAAAGATCCCTTCTCGGGTGCAATTAGCCCCCATCCTCAAAAAAATCAAACTACTGTTGCCCAAGTTCCACAAAATCTCCTTCTATATTGTTCTGAGGAAGCTAAACTCACAGGCGGACTTGGAAACCAACCTAGGCTCTATCAAGAGCAGGAGATCTCTGTTAGTAAATGATGTTGAATCGGACTGCAACATTCCTTAATTTTGGAGTTGTCTGGGCATTTGTTGCTTTGAGCATTTCGCTGATTCAGATTCTCCAGACTTCGGGACCGAACCATTTTGATCTAGCCGCTGTTAGGAAATGTAGACTCATCCCTAAGGGAAAATTCAGAATGCAACCATGGAATTTTCGATCTCTGTTCATCGTTGGAACTCATTGTTGTGTCTAGGTAGGTGATGGGGAGTTCACGAGGGCCTCTTCAAGGCCAATTTATCACTCTTGGCATTCTTGAACACTATATAACACTCCGCCAGACATTTCAAAAAGAAAACACAGTGATTCTTGGGATGATCCGGCACTCCAGCGCGTTGGATCTCCTCTCTGCAAGCTAGGAAGCATAGATACGTCATGGAAAGCAAAAGTAGTGGAATTTCAAGGCACCATTCTGAAACCAAATCAAGTTCTCTTTCAAGCCTCTATCTGCATTCACAGTGTAACTCATTCAGCAGACTATTCAAAATCAAAATCTTCTTTCCCTGCCAACTATAACAAGGAAATACAGGGTTTCAGTGTTAAAGTCCTCGGCAGTTGATTTTCCGAATTATAAATAAAAAACTAACTGTTTATGTCAAAAAAAAGAAAATGGAGAGCAGAGCGCTTAGGGTTTGACACTGCTCTGCAACTGGCAGACCTTCACAGACTGTGTCGTTCTTCCATTAACCTTTAGCCATAAGGCAGCTACAGCACAATAAGGAACAACTATCATGCAATGGAATCCCCTCAGGGGGAGGACATGATGCCTCCCCCCGCTGATATAGAAAATGGCCTACGACAGACTGAAAATGTCAGGATGGACCATCCAGAAGATATAGCAACAGAGAATGAAAATATTCCAATGAATAACAACACAATTGAAGAACCATGAGTAGCAGTTGACAGACCCAAAATCAAGCTCCCAAGTTAGCGCATCAACACTCAGATTGAGTTTATGAGGGATCATGCTTTGATAGGAAATTTCATAGGCCTTTGGCCAACGAAGAAAGCTTTGCATGGATGGATCGCAGCCAAATGGAAGCCAAAAGGGCATATAACACTGCAGTTAGGGCCTAAGGGCTTCTTTACTGCCATTTTCAATTGTCTGGAGGATTGAAACAGGGTATTGGATGGAGGACCATATTTCTTCAACGCAGTAGGGCTTTACCTAAGAGGATGGATTGAGCGCTTTAACCCGGACAAAGAAGATTTGAGTTGGGCCCCAATGTGGTTGTGCTTTTATTCTCTCCCTCTGTAGTATTGGGACGAAGACTCTTTGCGAGACATTTGGAATGGTTTAGGCGAATTCATCAAAGTGGCAGAGGAGACAAAGTTGAAGCAATACACCTCCTATGTGCAAATCTGTGTATACATGCACCTCAGCAAAGCTATCCCGGATGCGGTAAGCCTCTACTATGATGATTATGAATGGTTACAAATAATAGATTATGAGCATGTACCATTCCATTGTCGAAAATGCCACGCCCTGGGCCATTTATTCCGAGACTGTCCCTCCAATATGAAATCCATGACCACCCCTTCAATTGACAAATCCGACTCGGATGGGTTCACAAAAGTTCCCAATCACAAAAATACCCATAAAAAGCCCTCTACCTCAGTCAAAAATCCTGTCACCAGCACCTCCTTGCCTTCAACAAGCAACAACTTTGAAATCCTGCTCTAGCCAGAGGTTCATATTTTAGATAATCAGAAACAACTTGAAGCCATTCCTAAGACTTCCGCCCATTCTGCTCCATTAAGCTCAAAGAAAGCCCTCACTTCTAAGAAACCCGTGGACACCAAATCACCCTCTTCCAGTAATATGTAGAAAAGGACTGCTCAAGGTATGGAGGTAGATAGCACTCAGATGCAGCTCACGATTGTAGATGATACAAAGGCAGAGCAGGAAACAGTCCAACACATGGAAGAGGAACCAGAGAGCTTCGACATCGGAGATCTAGATATATTGGGACTTGAACAGGCTTGTAAGAAAAAGGAATATGACAAAATTCCTGAGCGATAGCTAGAGAACTTAGAAGTAATTCTCTCAAGGGCACAAAAGCAAAGATCATTAGGCGTCCAAACTGGTAGTCAGTGGGATGGAAGAAATATCTTCAAAGACAACAAGAAACGAGGATGGAAAATTGATCTTCAAAGAACCATCTGCATAGGGGAGATTCTGTGGAATCTAGAAGATACTTCAAGCTCACCAAATATTATAATCCCCTTCCCAATCGTGAATCATGAAGCTCATCTAATGGAACATCAGAGGGCTCAACAGCCCGGGGAAGGGACGATTAATAAAGAACATGCTACAACAAGAAAAGCCTTAAATTCTCTTCTTGCAGGAGACCAAGTGTAATTCCACAATGTTGGATCAGATCCTTAGCAAAGCGTGGCCAAGAAGCAAAGAAGTGGCAGTGGAAGCCATGGGAGCCTCAGGAGGGCTAGCCATCGTTTAGGATGATAGAGCTATAACACTTACCAACATACATGCTAGTAAGCACTTTATTCAGGCCAAGTTTCATTTAACATGGACAAATGTTCATGGACACTTAACTAATGTCTACTTCCCCCAGGAGCCAACAAACAAAGTAGACACACTGAACATCCTAACTTAGATCAACTCGGAAATATCCCACCCACTTTTGATCACAGGAGGGGACTTCAACATGATTAAAATATTGGAGGAATCAAGATGGACTGTGAAAGCACGCACTTCAAAAACTACATTCATAACAACAGGCTTATAGATATGGAATTCAACAATGGCGTTTATACTTGGAACAACAAGCGTGCAGATGCCCACCGAGTTACATCTTGGTTAGACAGATTCCTGATCTCTGATAATGCAATACATCTTGGCAAGGATCTCTTGGCCTCTATATTGCCACTCTCTCGCTCGGACCATTGGCCTATTAGGCTTCACTGGCAAAGACCGGGAGACAATGTTCGCAGGCCCTTTCACTTTGAAGCCTTTCGGCTGAATCACCCCGATTTTCATAACCTGATAACAGAGACATGGAAAAATTTCACACCACTAGAAGGCACAAAAATGTACAAGCTCCAACAAAAGCTAAAACATATCAAGGAAAAAATAAAATACTAGAATCGCTTTACCTTCGACAATATCTTTCAGGCAGAAAACGCTCTTGAACAATAAATTCAAAAATTACAGCAGAGAATCATAGTTGAAGGCAGATCCAAAACCATAGCAGAATAGGAACATCAACTACAAATGCAGATCTCAGAAAGAGCAAGACAGGCAGAGATTCTTTGGAGACAAAAATCGAGGATCCGATGGCTTAAAGAGGGCGAACGCAATACAAAGTTCTTCCACCATACCACTATCCAACAGAGAATGCACAACAACACTACTCTCCTCCAAAATCGACAAGGGGAACATCTAGAGAAGCATGAAGATATAGAACAGGAACTCCTCACCCACTTTCGGAGGGTGCATCAGGAAACGGAGACTGATCGACTACCATCGATAAAGAAGATCATCAAGATTATTCATAAGATCGTAACTGAGGAACGCAATCAAATACTCCTCAGGCCTATTTCTTTACAGGAAGTGGAGACAGCTATGTGACAGCTCAAAGTTGGGAAAGCACCAGGACCAGACGGCTTCACTTCAGACTTCTTTCACAAATTTTGGGATCTAATCAAGGAGGAAGTCTGGCAAGTAGTCGAGGAGTCCAGAGTTAACAGATGGATGCTTCCATCCTTGAATGCCACCTTCATTGCCCTCATCCCTAAGGAGGAGAACAGCCAGACTCTGGACAAATTCTAACCTATTGCACTATGCAATGTATTGTATACAATTGTCTCCAAAGTGATTGCCACACGCCTCAAGCCCCTGCTTCCTCTTCTTATATCACCGGACCAATCAGGTTACGTGGAAGGAAGGAAGATCACCAATGACATGATTCTCACTCATGAAATCATTCACTCCCTAAAGCAAACCAAAATGGTAGGTATGCTCCTAAAAAGAAACCTCTCAAAAGCTTTCGATACTTTAAGCTAGAAATATATTCAAAAAATACTACTAGCCTTTGGCTTTACCCCACCTTGGGTAAGATGGATTATGAGTCTCATCACTTCTACCTTTTTCTCAATTCTTGTCAACAGGACCCCCTCCAGCCCC
>APFE031050554.1:3732-46256 GCA_000404065.3 Pinus taeda
ATTCCCTGGCTCACACATAGATAATAGTTAAATGCCATCCCTAATTGGTCTTTTCACGCAAGGAATGTCTCATCAATCTCCAGTCCATCCACCTGAAGAACGTGAGTAATTCAGTGGACATGACTGAAACCCAGGGGGCATGCACCCTGGTCTACTTCGGCAGGAAAACTTCAGGTATAGGGTAAGTTTCCGTGTAAGAATATGACTCGTCTGACACACCCATCCGTTTAGGAAAATGGGGTTGGACTGGAATAAGATACCTCCATTAGAAGGTAGGCCCTTCCTGATAGAACGAATGTTTTGTCTGCAAATTGAAGGGTAACCTAGAAACTCTACTTCGCTATACCTAGGGGCATGCAAACCTTTTTGCATGCAATTGAAAAGCAATCAGCGTAACGCTAACTCTATAGTTCCACTAACTTCAACTGCTTAAGTTAGGTGAGTGGTCAAATCGATCGTTCACCTTCGCAGGAGCCAAATAGCGCCGGCAAAGTAAACGAAAAGTTTCCTACCTAACCTCAGTAGTTAACTAACCCCTAGGACAGTAGTTGGTTGTTCCTAGCTTGCATGCGAGAAGGACCAAAGCAAAGTTTCGAATGGTGCAAGCTCCTTAAAAATTGAACCTATTGGTGAGACATCCTTATTATACGACTGGAACGAGTAGTTTTTATGCGAAGTTCAAGATCGTTAAAAGTGAAACCTAAGCAATGAGCAAATGTTCCCCTAGAGTTTAAGCTCACTAAAAAATGAACCAACCTCCGTTAAATAACCATTGTGAATGCATTATCATCAGCTTTTGATCCCTAGTCGTGTTCCTGCCATCACCTCCACTCTGTTTTAGCCGATCATACGCCTCCATTTGATTGTTTACCCTTTTTAGAAACAGCTGCGAAGAGTGATTCAGTTAGCCATCCTTGTGACACTGTTGTGATTGGAAACCTTACCTGGAATTAGCAACTACCCGAATATATCACTCGTTCCTCAAAGAGGAGTCTCCTTTAAGCTCTTTTCACCTGACTCGTAAAATATGAAAATATTGCCAAGCAGTTGGCCTCTCCAGCTCGTTAAAGCTACCGGGAGTGCTATCCCTCCTCTAGATTTTAATATTTTTGGACCTGAGGGATTATTACACAAAAATATCGAGCGCTTGTCTTGTTCGGCTCATTAAAACTATCGAAAATTCATCCCTTTCGTATTATTTTATACTTTTTCAGAATTGAGGGATTATATGATGAAAACGGATTACTGGAGTTTCCTTTCCATCCCTTTTCAGACTCTAAAAATGAAAAAGGACCAAGTTGTCTTTGTCGTTAAACTCGTTAAAACCAATAGCGACAAACTTGTCCATATAGACAAGAACGAGTTTCACTGTCGCTAAGCTCGTTAAAACATAGCAACGGGTTTGTCCGAAGGGAAAATTATAGAACAAGCGTATGTTATCCTCCTCAAGCTTGACAAAAATAAAGAGGTACTGGTCAGCAATGACTGGGGAAAAATTGGGAAGAAAACTTGAAGAAAATTTATTGGTAGCGAGTCGCTCTTGAACATGACACTTTCACTCCATCACCATGATTGAGTCAGGTTGGGTTATTCCATTCACCGGTCATATTACCATTGGTCCACCATACCATCCATATTTGGGGTTAACACTACCAATCCATTTCAGTGTCGCTGATATGTTCAGGAGATGTCAATCAGAGAATTCACCAACCCATCTTGTGTCTCATCCGCTGCAATACCTTCATGCTCCATCCTTTCATGACTGCCACCCTAAATGTTGTATCATCAGATCGTTTTCACCTCCACAAAATAATTTGCTCTGTTTCGTGTGGTAGATGTGGGATTCATTAAGGCCCTCCTACGAGGGTCACTTCTTATCGACGACAACTCATTATCCAAGAAGTCGCCTAGGAACAACCCTTTCAGTACTTTTAAGCTTGCATGCCTTAATGGCAAGTTTCTCACTTCAGGCGACAGGTTGACATCAATGGCCTTCGACTAAAAGATTTTGCGTGGTGTTCGACGCCAAGTACCTTTTTCACACCACGCGAATTGTAACGTAGTACCTTGAGGGTCATCATCATTATCGGTGATTCCTCTCGTGCCTGTTAACAACTTACATCATTGGTTGGTAATTAGGCGATGTATTTCCATGTTCGACTTCAGAACATTTTTCATGTGGATCGACTTGTACTTCAGGCGAAGATTGGATGAGTTTGAAGACCCAGGATCTAGTTTCATCCATCCGGGCTCTGATATATTCAGGAAAATAAAGACATCAAATGTACATCATTGTTGCATAGATGATCATCCAAATCAAAGGATGATGGCTCTACTAGAATCAACAGTCTGCCACACAGATGGTTGTTTTCCCTATGTACATGAGAATGAATTTATAAAGCTAAGCATGGGAATGCCCGCCTCAGCTAGATCATGAAAATGTTATGAAGATAATGTATTGTATTGTATCTTATTACAGGTCGCCTTCGAGTTCGAAAGAACCTCGGATCCTCATGATAAAGCATTTCACCCGACATCAAAGATCTACTGCCTCATGCTTTAGGGGAAAACTGTTATAGACATATTTGGGCACTGCAACCCCAATCACATATGTCCATAAACTAAGGGCTTTTGAGTCCCTAAAAGTGTTGTTTCATGCCCTAAAGGAACAAGGTTAGCTGATTACATCATCTCCCAGAAGTTCTCCACAGAAAATTGCTCAGAACTGGTCAAAACTGGACCATACAGACTGCTTAGTGCAGAGGGTGCGATGCATCTCACCTGCTCAGTGTAAAAAGTGCAATGCATATTGGAAATCCCTTCTGTAGGGTGCGATGGGTGAGAGTAGACAAATGGCAGAGACAATTTGCAAGGTGGATGATAATGAAATCTTCCAGAAACTTCTCCTGTGACACTTGCCTCTCTGAATTCACCCAAGGATGAGTAAGAGATCATCAATTTTCATGTGGAATCAAGAACTATCAGAGAGAGGAGACTAATCAAAATCTCAAAATCTCAGAAGATGACTCACCCCCCTGCAATCGTTTATATATGGATCCCTCATCCCAGAGATCCAGAGGCTGGAATCTTGTATCTTGTAAGGAAGTGTTGTTGGTTTCCTTGTGCAATATCATAGTGTCAGGTGATATAAGCTTTTCATGAGGTGAAGAAAGGCTTTCATGCTGGGAAAATGACATTGGGTTAGATCAATAGGTTGTAATCCTCTCTTCTAACGTCTATATCAATAAAGCTATTCGAGTTTTCCTCCATATTCTTGTATGTTAGTTGATATATGCATGTATGTGGTCAATATATATATGGTCCTATATTGTTTATGACTATAGATCTCTGCACTTTGAAGGTATTATGCTGCTTTGACTTTACAAGTACTCTTTGAAGCGGAGTGGTCAAGGGAAGAGTGGCAAACATCTGTCAAAGGGGAGAAGGAACAAGTGGAGAACCAAGTGAAAGATAAAGGTTGGTATTCTTTGCTCCTCTCCTATCTGCTTCTCGTAAAGGAAAGTGAAAGTAACTTTAATCTGTTTGTTTCTAAGATAGCTACCCATCTTAGTGGGACTAGCAGCTCTGCATAGACACTAGATTTCCTGATAACACTAGGTTGTCCTACAGGCATCTGAACCGAAGTCTGAACTATAGGCCCTGACTGTGGTAAAGAGGTTCGAGAAGTTGATGCAGGAACAATAGAAACCAGAGTTGCCGATACTCCAGAAGTAGGTGGGGTAGATTGAACATAAGCTGTAGTAGTTGCATCAGTAGTTTGAGGTGGAGTTTGAGGTGAACTAGGCCCAGGTTGATGAACTATACCAGGTGCAGAAGTTTGAAAAAAAGGCTGGACAGGTTGCTGGGTTGGACCAGAAACCAAAGGTTGCCCAAGTTGACTTGATAACTGCACATTAGGTTGCAAAATCTATTGAGTTTGAGATGGATCCCACACCATGTTCATTTTGGGGTATGGACCCATAAAAGGTTGAGCATATTTAGGACCATAACCAAGTTGAGTGTAGGGTTGATAATTGAGAGGTACATTTCCAGCTCCTTGTATAAATAGTTGACCAGAAGGCGGTTGGAAACCTTGATTTGGGTACTGACCTTGAGGTTGATAGCCTTGAGGCACGTACTAAAATTGGGGTTGACCTTGAGGTATGTACTATCCCGAAGGTATGTATTTTCCTTGAGGTTGCCCCTAAGGCAGTATTTGACTACCTTGAGGTTGCCCCCCAGGCTGTAATTGAGCACCTTGCGGTTGCCCCCTCGGTGGTAACTAACTACCTTGAGGTTTCCCTCCAGGCAGTAACTGACTACCTTGAGGTTTCCCTCTAGGTGGTAACTGACTACCTTGAGGTTTCAGATTTGGAATAGTACCAGACATCATAAGAATTTCTTCTATGCTCAACGGTGGAGTTCCTTTATTACCAGTTGATATCCTGTGTTCGATTGGTTGAGGGGATGCTCCTGAAAAAGTAACAGAAAGTGACTGATACCCAGATGGAATAGAAGGACTGCGATATAAAAATGTTTCCGGTGTTTGGGAAAACATGGATGACTGTTTTGACATATTTGAAGGAGGATAATAACCTCTGGGCGTAGCATGAAAAGGAATATGAGGTGGTGAAAAAGCAAGACCCGGATTTTCTAAAATGTTCGTCAATGATACGTACCAAGCGTCACTTCTAAAAGGACTATAGAAGATTGATTCACACTCCCTAAATTATAAAGTTGGTTGATTTTCAGGGAGAGTTATATCTTCGTCCGGACTAACAAGTTCTTCAATAGAAATGAGTCGAGAAGGAAGATTTTGGGTAATGACACTTCCTACCCTGGGTGAATCAGGACCACTAGAAGTTGGATAAGAAAATCCTAAGGATGGAGTAGCAGTAGGTTCGGTTTCAGGTTCAGACATTTCAGGTTCCTCAATTAATTCACTAGTAGAAGAAATACTACCTGTAACTTCGGAAAATGAAATTGGTGTAGAAATATACTTTGTTGCTTGAACTTGATAATCAGGATGAATAATTAAAGATGATTCTCTGGCTTCTGGTGACCCAATTCCACTATCACTAGGTGATACAGGAGCTCATAGCCCTTCAAGATGACTTGGTGTATATTCGGGAGGTTTCCCCCGAAGTCTACGGAATTGTCTCAGTAATTCAGCCACGATTAAATATTTAATTACTTCACACGCAAACAAATAAAATCTCAATTAAACCACCTAGAGTCTCTAAAGAACCAAACAATTGAATCATATGCTTAAAAAATCTAAGAGTTCAAGCCACACACAAACAATAACTTTCCATACCGAAAACACTAGTTGGTGATGAAATCCAACGTCGTAGAATTCAATGCAGAAATGGCGGTTGGAACAGTTACCCCGACAACCTGCTTAATGAAACAGACTGGCACAAGTTTCTTCAAAAAATTGTCTCGAGTGAAGAGAACCCCCTAGAGAGTCCAAGTGAGTCTAGTCGACGTCTTCTCTAGGTACAATGAGACCCGTCCTTCACTGTCACCTTACGAAAGAATCTTAAGATTATGGTCACTAAGGTTACCAACAATAACAAATACAACTGGGGGAACAATCTACGATCCGATTTATGTGCAAGGGCAGAGTAACAAAGCTCAATCCCCTTGAAGGCTCCTCGGCATGATCAATCCGAGGTTTACCAACAAGTGACCCCAGGCTCCTCGACAATGGTTAATCCTAGGTTTACTATTTTTAATATGCGCAAATCTTATATCTTTCCCAATGAGACATACTTGATTGCCTCAAAGGTTAGGACATGGTCTCGTGATTGACTCCTTTAAGAGGAGCTTCCCAGATTATATCAATTACAATTTTATTTATTTCCTACCGCAAGATATAGCTACTTTTTTGTTTTAACTATCTTTGAGAGTTAATTACTCCCTACTACAAGATACTAGCCTAAGCTATATTGGTGATAAGAGCCCTAGAAACAAAAAGATTTCTAGATCAATTTTAATCAAGCATTACATTTATGGGTTGTTTCTTAAGTCAATAAGCATGGAGATGAAACTTGGATTGTGCGAAGACTCGACTCCAAAACACTAAAAAATGCACCTAAAATGATAAACAATTCATTTTTTCTTTCAATGAATTTCTAGCTAAAAGAAAGATTTGAGAATGCAATTCCTTGAAAAAAAAAACTTTCCTTCAACATGTAAATGAAAAGAAAAACTTTTTCTTTTTCAATAAACTCAAAACGAGACTACTAATTATGCTCACAACAATAAATCCCGTTTTCTTCTTCAACACTCAAAACTACAAAAAAAAATTCTTTCAAAAGAGATTCTACAATTTCTAGAAAAAATTCAAAACTATGAAAAATTAATCTTGAGATCTAAAAACTTCTAAAAACCTAATCGAAATAAAAGCTTCAAATGTTTTTGAGGACGTTTTACCTAGTTATTCAGTAAACTAAGGATTAATTCGTTCAAAATAACAAATCAATCAAAAAACACCCAACTATGTTTTATTTTATAAAAATGAAATTCACAACTTATGACCAAGTTCATTCAAAGTTTTGCAAAAAGAAACAAAATCTATCTCTTACCAAGGGAAGATTTCACAAACCAGCCAGACTCATCAGGAAGACAAAATGATACCATGGTGATCTATGGTTTCTTAGGCTTCCAATCTTTAAGTCACTACAAAGACCAAGTGAAAACCAATCCAGGGATGCAAAGCTTCTAGAAAATCATCTAAAACAAAAACACCATTGGAACTTACTCACAAGAGACTTTTGATAGGACACATGCAGATCTGGGCAGAGACTAAAAGTAATAAATAGATCCTAAACTTAACTGGATGAATTTTTTTTAGGTTTTCAAAAATTTTGACAGGGTCCATAGGCTTCCAATAACCAGATGCGGTACCAATGTGCAGTAAAAGAACAATGCGGGGATGTTCGCACTGTATTATAAATAGAACGTGTGTTCCTCTTGAAAATTTCAAAAAAGAAAAAAACAATCCAGAACCTAAAAACTACAAAATCCCACACACATAAATCAAAAACTAGAAATAAGAACAAGTTTCTCAAGTCGAAGACAAAGGAAAATCAAAAAACCAAATTTAGCTCCCCAACGGAGTCGTCAATTTGTTGGCCGGATAAATCGATCTTGCGGACAAGGTCGATCTCCCTAGTATCAACATATATCTAGCAACAAGCAGGACAAGCAAATCTACATTTCTCTAAACATATTGTGATTCATTAATAAAATCTAAAGAGGTGTTTATACCCTACTTTAAGTCCAACACTAGTTTGTGGCAGCCATGCTCCAACCATCCGAAAGAGTTTCCTTTAGAGAACCTACAATCACAAACAAGCACACATCAAATAACACCTGCTTAACTAATATAATAAATCATGTTCATCATGGTGATCAAGGAATCCATGAAATAAACCATAAAACACAACTTATTGAGAAAAATAAACTTGATTGTATTAACTTTGAAATATAAGAACTTTACAACCTTTGGTGCCTTGATGTTGTACAAGCTCTTCCCACGGTCCAAACAAGAACCCCCTCTACTTTGACAAGCCTCACTCTCTTCCAAATGAGATCAAAAGGTATGTAATCTCTCCTCTCAAAAGCTCAATTCGGAAGACTAAGTTCCAATAGCATTTCACCTCAAAAATATTCAGCTTTCAACCTCCTTAGTAACCAGCCCAATGCTTCATTTTATAGTGCAAAGGAAGGAGGTTACATGTCCACCATTGAAGGGATAGAGTCCTGGGATAAGCTCCTCACATCAAGGGGTTAGCTCCTTAAGGTATGGGGATGCATGAAACTTTAAGAAGTGAACTTGCCACCTCAAGATTCCCTCTAGAAGCTTCTAGAAATGACTCAAAGTGAATTTTTAAGAATGTACTTGCGTCTTTTTGACTTTTATAGGGGTCTGCACCCATAACACAGAGACAGAGCAGTCAGGTGCACAGGGGACATGACCATTAGGTGCAGGATCGCAGGTAATGTTAAGAGAAAGCGTGGAACCAGAGTTTTAGATATTTTTAAGGTCTTTCTCTTATTTTCAAGGCTTGATATGAAGAACTGAGGTTTAAGACTTGTAAAGGAGGAAGGTATGAGTGGTGACAGACTCACACAGATTGCAAAATGTCAAGGTGACAATTTTTTGTGCAACAATGACTAATCTACTTTTGCTGAAATGTAAATTGCATAATTGAAGAGGAAAGAAAGGAAATCCAGAAGGTGAAAGAAACAACTACTCTACTTTTGTTAAAATGGAAATTCTAGAATTGAAAAAGAAAGCAAGGAAATGCAAAAATTGAAAGAAAAAACTACTCTACATTTGCTGAAATGAACTAATTAGTAGAATTTTGCAAGAGAAAATAGAAGAATGTAGTAATCACAGAATACTCTGACGCTTCCCTAGCAATGGCACCAAAAAGTGGTGAGACCAGTATTGCAGCAATAACGCTGTAACTCCTGGGCTGCCTACTTTCCTCTGATCAACCCGGTAGTTCGTAACAAACTTGGAAGTGACGGTGTTGTATGCACAAGTACTAGTTCTTACTGCAAGCTATCACTTGGTTAGCTGGCGCAAGATCACTAGGAGCTTAAGCCAACTTCTATGGATTCTAGAAGAAGCTTTATATGTGATGAAAGAGTAAGCTTACTCTACTTTGAATTATTGTTGCCAATTGTCCATTAAATCTTTGACTTTGTCTTCAAAATTCAACAAAAATATGCATTAAACACATATTAGACTCCATGGCATCATAACCAACCCAACTCACTCCATATGCATAAATATAATAAAAAAAACATGCAATAAGCTAAGAGAATGGTTGATTAAACTATGTTAGGAGGAAAAATGAGCCCATATAATTACCCATTTATGAGGCTCATCACATTTTCTCCTCTAATTCTAGAATATCTCTAGTTAGCCCTGCAAAATTTGGTGGCAGCCCGAATTTGGGGGCACTGCCATACTTACCGCCAGACTAAACTGCAGTTAATTAATATTTAAACTACACTTAATTAATTTTAAAACGGGATTAGCACTAAACAAAACCGTAACCTCTGACGGTTTAATAGGCCTGGTCAAATGCGATATCAACGTTGCATTAACTGTTGTAGTTATGGTCTGTTGGAACCGTCAGAGCTGAACGTTAGAGGTTGCAGTATTGCATTCACATGCAATATGTTCAAATGTCGTGGAGTTATGGCTGAAACCATTGGATAATCATTTGATGCCACCCCATTGCATTCACATGTGAACAATTGTAGTGTCAATTTAGATAGCCACTGGAGTTAACGTGACCAAGGAGGTTTGTGGTATTTTGTTCACATGGGGGGGAGGGCTGGCCCTCCCCTAACCGCCAGCCTCCAAACAGTTACAAATTAAATAGATGTAGAGAATAGTTAGGTTAAGAACTACCTAGTACCATAGATGGTTAGGCACATGTTTTGTGTGCAATAGGTCGTGGGTTTGACCCCGACTTCCACCAACATATTTTTCTCCACTGTAAATACTGCGAATCTGACCTTTGGGAGGTGCCACATGGTAAGCTTCCATTGGTTAAAAAATCCACCAATACGAATGTGCCAACAAAGCACTTGTACAACCCAACTAGATAATGGCACTTGTCCATCCCTGATTCGCTATTGACCAATGTTGACCATGCCTAGTCGCTTGCCACGTCAGTAGTACGAACTACTGACTGTGCAGTGACTGGGCATTTTTTTGTTGTTGCAAATTTCACGTGTTTAGAAAAGTGATCAAAACACAATAATTTTGTTGTACAAACTTGGTTTCGACGAAACAAGTTTCATTATGATCGTTTTTCCGAGACAGATGGGGTCATTCAAGTTTTGAGCCATTATGAGACCTTTGATTTTCGAGCTAAATATTGAGCACCTGATCAAGTAATGATAGTTTGGGAATACAGAAAGAGAGGCGGAGAGAAGCTTGTGGAGGAAACAAAGTAGTCAGGAGAGCTAACGCTAGGCGAATCTGGGCCCACACAGCCTTAACGCATTGTTGAGAGGACCATCGCAAAGGAAGAGCTGCCTTCCATGCAAAAAGTTGAGCTACCAGAAACAACCAGAACAACCGAGAAAGTTGATGCAATGGGAAAAACTATTGACGTAGAGCCTTAGGGAGCTCCACCTAGCCCCATGCAGTTACTACAAATGGGCAACGCAGTTGTAGCCAAGGCTAACCAGTTTTGTTGTCGAATTAATCAGATTCTACTGGGTGAAGTGAGGTAAAACTCAATCAGGTTCTCCAACATTGTATTTCTCTGTCACTAGTTTTCCAGGAGGGAAACTAGTGTTTGTATTCAAAACTTCTTCTTAATAATAGAAAACCCTCAGAGTTGCTGCACCAATTTTCCCAAATTGGTTTTTTCCAGGGATGTTTAGTCCAAAAATACATTTGTGGCGTAGGATGCAGTGTACTTACATTAATATTTTCTGAAGAATTCTGAAAATAACTTGTTAAACTGAAGAACACAAGTAGTTAATGTAAATTAGTTTTCTGCAGTAGGATTTATGGTTTGTGAGATTAAAAAATTTTCATTGTCTCAAAGAGCACAAAAAAATTAAGACTTATTACTCCTTTAATCCTTTGACCAAGTTTGATCCAATTTTCTCATTATGTAATGATTATGGATGATCCAAATTGGATCCTAGAAACTCTCTAAGTTTTCATGACTGTTTCAAATTATGGTAAAAGATTCAATTCCTAGAAAGGATCAAAGTTATCAGAAGGAATCCTCATATCAATTGCAGCTATGGCCAGAGCGAAGAAATGAGGACCCTTGGTCAAGCACGTAGACCGTTGGCCCATGATAAAGCGCAATGGTACAAAACTGGCAAACCTGAAGGCTAATTCGGGAAACATAGGTGGATTATGATACGTGATTAAGCACTAATCGCATATCACAGGGCATCCCCCTCAGTGAAGGAAAGCCCTGAAGCTCCCAAACCTGAAATCGCTATAAAATTCAGAAAAGTAACTGTTTCAATTCTGTAGCGTGAGATTCCCCAAAACTGGTAGGATATCAAAAGGCTTCGAGGCAGTAAGTAGTTTTGATTGAGTCCCGCTTGATGCCACACATCAAGCGACACGTGTCCGGTGGAAGATAAGAAAACCACCCACATCAAACGGGTAAATGTCGTATGACTTGTCCGCCAGATATGAAGGATGACCATAGGATCTGGGGGGCCCAGATCAAAGATGGAGATACGTCCCGATGACTGACCAGACTTGAGGTTAAAAAGCAAGATGACAGGGGATTTGAAGTCTGATTTGGATGATGAGTTGGCAAATGATTCGTGTTCATGGCCGATATTGAAGCAAATAGATTTAACGACCATTTGAATATGAATCAGGGAATCTGGCACCTAGTTCATTAGCAAACAGGTGGCCACCTCCCTGTGAGGCATTACCCAGTGATGACGATGCAGAGTAGAGGAATTCGAATGGACAGAGGAAAGGAAACCAGAAGGCTGGGAAGCGGAAATGAGCAGTCAAAGAACAATCTAGCTTTAAATCCATGAGCTGACAGAGGTGACAGAGAGGCAGGCAGTGAAGAGACAGAGAAAGCTAATAGCATAGAACAAAGAGTAGAAGCCGAGCTGACTTGAAGGCAACATCGAACTAGACAGAGCTAGAGAGAGTCATAGAGATTTTATGTACTCCATTGAAGGCTTGAGAGGTTCAAGCAAACTCCTCGGCATAGGCCTGTCATACTACTATGACCCTTAGAGGTCGAGTTTCAGTAAGGAGAGTCTGTGCACTCCATTCCTACCGACTTCATTCTGTTTAGTGAGTCTCGAATCGAGTTCACTGTTGTAAAAAATCTGTTTGAAAACATAATAGAGAGGCCACCATTGAAAGGCTAGACCAGGAGTTGTAGTCTAGGAGCATTGGGTGAACTCCTTATTAAACTTGTTTTGTTTACATGTTTGACTATTATGTTTTCTCTAATTTCCTTACTGTCTATGTATTCTAGCAATCTTATCGATCCGTTGCATAAGTAACATAGGCACATCCATGCACATGAGTCTGTAATACCTTTCATTCTTTGTCCTGGATAAATTCCAGATGAAGTGGTATCAAAGCTCTAGGTTGCTAAGGTTAGACAAGCTTGTGCTGGATTTTGTTGTTGAATGCTAACTAGATCAAAGCTTAAATTAGGAGAAGGAGAATTGGCTGAAACTAACCTGGAAATTGGAAGAGTCTATTCTAAGAGGAAAATGTTAGAAGAAAATCCCTTAGAATCAAACCCCGAGTTCATGGATAGTTTTATGACCCTGAGATCCATGGTGGAGGAAATGTAGAGGGGCTTTAAGAAACATAGAGATGAGGATTCATCAAGCTCCAAACAAGACAAAGGAGTAGAAGAGTCTCTCCTCCATGACCACTCTAAAGGCAAAGGGAAAGAAGAAAAATTTCTCTTGCCTCCTGATAGCCCTGAAAATAAAATAAGACATCTTTGATTAAATTAGATGTTAAATTTGATTTACCAATATATTATGGAGAGTTGAATGCAGAGAAGCTGGATAATTACATCATACATATTGATGTTTATTGCGGACTTCAGAGCATCGACTCAGACAAGAGTAAGATTCAACTAGCCAGCCTACGCCTTGGAGGCATTGCCTTGCTATGGTGGGAAGGCAGGACACAAGCTGATATGAAGAAACATGTTAAGATTCTTTTTGTCTAGAGTAAATTTGTTTCTGCAATTAAAAAGCAATTCTATCGACTAGCATACATGCAGCAAGCCATGATGAGCTGGCAAACTCTTTGACAACTAAAAGGACAAAGTGTACAATGTTACACCCAATAATTTAGGAAAAGAGCTTTGATTCTAGGAATTTCTTTAGACTCACCTGAGACTCTATTGAAGTATATAGGTGGTCTACACAGCTACATGAGGCACACTATCCTCATGTTTAATCCCACTATCATAGATGAGGTATTCGTTCAGGCTACACATCTCAAAGCTAGAGGTAAGAATGGGAACCCAGAAGTTGGGGGATCATCCCAACCCACTGCAAGCAAAAATAAGGAGAAAATAAAACATAAATGGAAAGAGAGGAAGACAAACACTGTACAGAAAAGCAAGTCTTCATGCACTCACTGTAAGAAGGATGGGCATGATGATGAACACTGCTGGATTCTGCATCCAGAGCTGAAACCTAAGAAGTTCGAGGGCAAGAAGAAGAAGACTGCTACAACTATTCAAAAGGATTTGGGGTCAGACTCAGGGGATGAAGCGACAATCGAAGCCACAGGTATAAAAGGTAAAAATTATGAAGCATCTAATAGTAATTCTACACAATCTACTGATAATGAAGAAAATGAGAGAAAAAGACGTGAGATTTTTCATATTCGAGTTATTTCCAATTATCAAAAGATTGATACTTTGTTTTATAGTGGCTCACAAGTAAATTTAATTTCTGAAGCAATTGTAAAGAAGTTGGGATTACTAACCACACCTCATAAGAAACCATATCCTTTAGGTTGGCTATGTGATAAAGCAAAGCTACAAGTGACTACACAATGTAAACTTAAGTTTTCTTTTGGGTCAGCGTTTGTAGATGAGGCTGAGTTAGATATAATTCCTTTGGATATATGTGGAATTTTTTTAGGAATTCCTTACTTGTATGATAGAAAAGCTATTTTCTATAGATTTGAGAACAAGTATCTACTCGTTAAAGATGGAATCAAATACATTTTAAGAGCTCATAAGGTCAAGAATAATTATACTCTCATAAACTCAGGGCAGATGAAATGAATTGTAAATTCATACAAACAATTTTTACTGATGGACGTAAAGGAAAAGAAACCTAATAAAACCAATGTATTTGAGGGCTGTGATGCTAAACAACAAGCTGATTTAGAAAAAGCTGTTTCAGAATATGATGCATTGTTTCAAGAACCTAAAGGTTTGCCACCCAAAAAGGAAATAGTGCATGATATTAATTTGCAGCAAGATGCTCCATTGCCTAACATCAGAATGTACAGGTTGTCCACTTTAGAGAATGTAGAAATCAAGAATCAGGTACAGGAGCTGCTCGAGAAAGGGTTCATTAGACCTAGAACATCACCATGTGGGTCTCCAATTGTTTTGGTGAAAAAGAAAGATGGCTTGTGGAGAATGTGCATTAATTACCGAGCACTAAATAATATAACGATAAAAAATTGTTATCCCCTTCCTTGCATAGATGATATATTAGATCAGTTGAAAGAAGCTATTTATTTTTCCAAGTTAGGCTTGCATAGTGGCTATCATAAGGTCAGAGTTGCAAAGCAAGATGCATGGAAGACTGCTTTCAAAACAAAGCAGGGATTTTATGAGTGGTTGGTTATGCCTTTTGACTTAACTAATGCTCCTGCTACTTTCATGAGAGTAATAAATGATGTGCTCAAACCTTTTCTTGATGATTTTGTTATTGTATATCTAGATGACATTATTATATTTAGAAAAACATGGGAAGAACATTTAAAGCATGTTAAGCAAACACTGGATGTTTTGAAAAGAGAAAAACTTTATGTTAAACTCTCAAAATGAGAATTGGCAAAACATCTTTGAATTATTTGGGACATATAGTAGGGGGTGGTGAATTGAAGATAGATCCCTCTAAGGTTGTAGTCATTGTAAACTAGCCTAAACCCAAATCTGCTACAGAAGTTAGAAGCTTCTTAGGAGCAGCACAATATTGGAGAAAGTTTATTTCTAACTTTTCCTTAATTGCAGCTCCCTTACATGCTTTAACATGATTGAACAAGGTGTTTCAGTGGGGAGGAAAATAGCATAAAGCCTTCGACACCTTGAAAGAAAAGATTAGTACAACACCAATACTAGCACTGCCCAACCTTCAAAGACCATTTGAGATTGAAACAGACGCCAGTGACTATGCCATGGGAGTAGTGTTGATACAACATGCTAAACCCATATGTTATCATTCTGAGACATTTAATTCTGCAGTAGTTAACAATCCCACATATGATCAAGAATTGTATGCATTAGTACAGAGTGTGAAAAAGTGGAAACATTACTTAATGGGAAAAGAGGCAGTTATACATACTGATCATCAAGAACTTGAATATCTTCTAAAACTAAGTTGCAGCAATCAAGACACTACAGATGGATGGGTTTTCTACAAAAGTTACATTTAGTCTTCAGATATAAAAAGGGCATACACAATAAACTTGCAGATATGTTGTCCAGACCAATTATAAATGCATCTACTATACTTAAGCATAATTTAGTATTGGATGAGAGCTACATTGAACAATATGCTCAAGATATATATTTTAAAGATGTATATGCAATTTTAAGTTAAAGAAAACAAGTAGAAGAATTGGATTATCATATTAAGGACCAACTCTTGTATCATTATGGGAAGCTATGAATTCCAAAAACTGAAAGAGTAAAGATAATTCGAGAAGCACACACTTCTCTAATATTAGGTCACTTTGGTGTAAGTAAAATGGTTGCACAACTACAAATATTTTGTTATTGGCCAAAAATGAATGAGACAATTTCTAGATATGTAAGAGGGTGTACCATGTGTGTTAAAAGCAAGCCTAGCAATAGAAAACTGGGCTTGTACACTCCACTACCAGTTCCTTCTCATCCTTGGGAAAGTGTTTCCATGGACTTTGTTGGAGGACTGCCTAAATCTAGGAAAGGTCATGACTATTTATATGTTGTTGTGGATAGGTTCAACAAAATGTGTATTTTAATACCTTGTAACAAACATATTACAATTTGTGGTTTATCAATTTGAACGGGCATGCTTGCAGGTTTCAAAGTTGAAGACAGATCTGGCGTTTCTTAAAAGATGTAGGGACTCAATTTAGCCGCTGGAGACTCTGCTCAAACTATTTAACATGCTAAGCTAGATCTGTTTCTTCAACTTGTCCTGACGATGAACCACACTAGTTCGTTTGAAACGCGTCGACAAATGGAATTCTATGTGATTTACGCTGAAGAATCTCTCATAAATTTGATATGGATCACAGAAGCCTCAATTCTACAATTGAATCCCTGCACGGAAGAGCCATTGCAACCAAAGTTCATCAATTTGAACAGGCACACTTGCAGGTTTCAAAGTTGAAGACAGATCTGGCGTTTCTTAAAAGATGTAGGGACTTAATTTAGCCATTGGAGACTCTGCTCAGACTATTTAACATGTTAAGCTGGATTTGTTTCTTCAACTTGTCCTGACGATGAACCACACTAGTTGGTTCGAAATGCGTCGACAAATGAAATTCTATGTGATTTACGCTGAAGAATCTCTCATAAATTTGATATGCATCACAGAAGCCTCAATTCTACAATTGAATCCCTGCACAGAAGAGCCATTGCAACCAAGGTTCATCACTTTGAACGGGAACGCTTGCAGGTTTCAAAGTTGAAGATAGATCTGGCGTTTCTTAAAATATGTAGGGACTCAATTTAGGCGTTGGAGACTCTGCTCAGACTATTTAACATGCTAAGCTGGATCTGTTTCTTCAACTTGTCCTGACGATGAACCACACTAGTTGGTTAGAAACGCGTCGACAATTGAAATTCTATGTGATTTACGCTGAAGAATCTCTCATAAATTTGATATGGATCACAGAAGCCTCAATTCTACAATTGAATCCCTGCATGGAAGAGCCATTGCAACCAAGTTTCATCAATTTGAATGGGCACGCTTGCAGGTTTCAAAGTTGAAGACAGATCTGGCATTTCTTAAAAGATGTAGGGACTCAATTTAGTCATTGGAGACTCTGCTCAGACCATTTAACATGCTAAGCTGGATCGGTTTCTTCAACTTGTCCTGACGATGAACCACACTAGTTGGTTCGAAACGCATCGACAAATGAAATTCTATGTGATTTACGCTGAAGAATATATCATAAATTTGATATGAATCACAGAAGCCTCAATTCTACAATTGAATCCCTGCATCGAAGAGCCATTGCAACAAAGGTTCATCAATTTGAACGGGCACGCTTGCAGGTTTCAAAGTTGAAGACAGATCTGGAATTTCTTAAAAGATGTAGGGACTCAATTTAGTTGTTGGAGACTCTGCTCAAACCATTTAACATGCTAAGCTGGATCGGTTTCTTCAACTTGTCCTAACGATGAACCACACTAGTTGGTTTGAAACGCATCGACAAATGAAATTCTATGTGATTTACGCTGAAGAATATATCATAAATTTGATATGAATCACAGAAGCCTCAATTCTACAATTGAATCCCTGCATGGAAGAGCCATTGCAACGAAGGTTCATCAATTTGAACAAGCACACTTGTAGGTTTCAAAGTTGAAGACAGATCTAGCGTTTCTTAAAAGATGTAGGGACTCAATTTAGCCATTGGAGACTCTGCTCAGACTATTTAACATGCTAAGCTGGATCTGTTTCTTCAACTTGTCTTGACGATGAACCACACTAGTTGGTTCGAAATGCTTCAATAAATGAAATTCTATGTGATTTACGCTGAAGAATCTCTCATAAATTGGATATGGATCATAGAAG
Organism: Pinus taeda; assembly: GCA_000404065.3. Lineage (NCBI taxonomy): Eukaryota > Viridiplantae > Streptophyta > Pinopsida > Pinales > Pinaceae > Pinus > Pinus taeda. The sequence goes on from APFE031050554.1 coordinate 21,286, forward strand.
CCTCAATTCTACAATTGAATCCCTGCACGGAAGATCCATTGCAACCAAGGTTCATCAACTTGAATGGGCATGCTTGCAGGTTTCAAAGCTGAAGATAGATTTGGAATTTCTTAAAAAATGTAGGGACTCAATTTCACCGTTGGAGACTCTGCTCAGACTATTTAACATGCTAAGATGGATCTGTTTCTTCAACTTGGCCTGACGATGAACCACACTAGTTGGTTCGAAACGCGTCGATAAATGAAATTCTATGTGATTTACGCTGAAGAATCTCTCATAAATTTGATATGGATCATAGAAGCCTAAATTCTACAATTGAATCCCTACACAGAAGAGCCATTGCAACCAAAGTTCATCAATTTGAATGGGCACGCTTGCAGGTTTCAAAGTTGAAGACAGATCTGGCGTTTCTTAAAAGATATAGGGACTCAATTTAGCCGTTGGAGACTCTGCTCAGACTATTTAACATGCTAAGCTGGATCTGTTTCTTCAACTTGTCCTGATGATGAACCACACTAATTGGTTCAAAACGCATCGACAAATGAAATTCTATGTGATTTACAATGAAGAATATCTCATAAATTTGATATGGATCACAAAAGCCTCAATTATACAATTAAATCCCTGCATGGAAGAGCCATTGCAACCAAGGTTCATCAATTTGAACAGGCACGTTTGCAGGTTTCAAAGTTGAAGATAGATCTGACGTTTCTTAAAAGATGTAGGGACTCAATTTAGCCGTTGGAGACTCTGCTTAGACTATTTAATATGCTAAGCTGGATCTGTTTCTTCAACTTGTCCCGACAATGAACCACACTAGTTGGTTCGAAACACGTCGACAAATGAAATTCTATGTGATTTACACTGAATAATATCTCATAAATTTGATATGGATCATAGAAGCCTCAATTCTACAATTGAATCCCTGCACGGAAGAGCCATTGCAACCAAGGTTCATCAATTTGAACGGGCACGATTGGAGGTTTCAAATTTGAAGACAGATCTAGCGTTTCTTAAAAGATGTAGGGACTCAATTTAGCCGTTGGAAACTCTGCTCAGACTGTTTAACATGCTAAGCTGGATCTGTTTCTTCAACTTGTCCTGACGATGAACCACACTAGTTGGTTCAAAATGCGTCGACAAATGAAATTCTATGTGATTTACACTGAAGAATCTCTCATAAACTTGATATGGATCACAAAAGCCTCAATTCTACAAACAGATTACAGTTGAACAAATTGTAAAGTTGTTCTTTCAACATGTATGGGTTCATTTTGGATTACCCACTTCCATAATATGTGGTTGAGATACACGATTTGTTGGGAAATTTTGGTCAAGTTTGTGGGAATTGATGGACACCAGGCTGAAGAAGAGCACAACTTTTCACGAGGAAATAGATGGAAAAATAGAAGTTGTCAATAAGACAGTGATCCAGTTGCTCAGAGGCTATTGCAGCAAGCATCCCAAACTTTGGGATGAACATTTATGTTATGTGTAGCATACTTACAACCAAGCTAAACATTCTTCTACATAGAGATCTCCTTTTGAGACCTATTTTGGTTTCACACCAAGGTCTCCCTTGGATTTTGTCTTTGGTAAAGACATAGCAGTTGATGGACACAGTGATGTGGACAAGGCAACCAATTTCATTGAACAAATCTAAGAGATTTACCAGGCAGTACAGGAACAACTGGAAAAGAGCCAAGCCAAGTACAAGCCAAGGCATGGCAAGCATCAGATGGAACATAGTTTCCAAGTTGGTGATCAAGTCTAGTTGTATTCAGCAAAGACCGAATGCAAGGTGAAGGTAAGAAGCTGAAGCCAATAAGGTATGGACCTTTCAAGATACTTGAGAAAATTGGTGAGAATGCTTTTCGCCTTGATCTACCAGCTTACATGCACATCTACTCAGTTGTTAATGCAGACAACTTGAGAGTATTTTAACCTTCATTAATCGAAGATCCCAAAGAGAAGAGTCAATTTCCTTCGATTGATGGTCTATTACCTGAATATCTTAATGAGTTGCAGGAAGATACAGTTCTCAACAGGAAGGTAAGAACTACATGTAGAGGGAATGTTGAGTACCTCAGGATTGGACTCAAAGGTTCAAAACCAAGCAGTGAGAAATGGATAGAAATTGAGCAAGCGAGGAAGCAATACCCTCACTTGATTGATGCTTAAAAAAAAACCAACTTTTGGTGGTCCAAAAGATTTTTCAGTGGGAAGGATGTGATCCAAATTGGATCCTAGAAACTCTCTAAGTTTGCATGACTATTTCAAATTATGCTAAAAGATTCGAGTCCTAGAAAAGATTGAAGCTATCAGAAGAAATCCTCATAACAATTGCAGTTATGTCCAAAGTGGAGCAATGAGGATCCTTGGTCAAGCGCGTAGACCGTTGGCCCATGGTAAAGTGTAATGGCACAAAATTGGCAAAACCAGAGGTTAATTCAGGAAACAGAGATGGACTCTGATATGAGATTAAGTGCTAATCGCGTATAGTAGGGTGTCCCCCTCAGTGAGGGAAAGCCCCAAAGCTTCCAGACCCGAAATCTCTATAAAATTTGAAAAAGTAATTGTTTCGGTTCCGTAGCACGGGATTCCCCAAAACCAGCAGGATATTAGAAGGCTTCGAGGTGGTAAGTAGTTTTGACTGAGTCCCGCCCAATGCCACACATCGAGTGACATGTGTGTGGAGTATCAAAGAAGGTATGTTTTGATGATTACTTCAGTATCTTTTCATTAGGACTTATAAGCCTTTTTGCATCATGAACTTAGAAAATGATAAAGAATTATAACAAAACATGTGAGATTAATATAGAACGCTGACAATTGTCGTTTCCATGTACAGGAGGAAGGAAAAATGAAAAGTGGTCATTCTAAAGGAAAATACAAAGATGGGTTAACTGTTGTCCCGTCGATGGGAGACCGCATGCAAACCAAATCAAAACAGACCAGCCCGGTAAAGGAAGCGAAGATATCAACTCGACGCAAAAAGAGAAGAAGTGACTCAGGATTAACGATTCTGCGAATCCCTCAGGATCCTTGATCCTGAGTGATCACTGTTTTATCTATTTCTGCATATAGATATCTCCGTCGTCACCCTTATATAAGGGGCAACATTGTTAGCTAAAGGGGTGTTTATGCTCTCATGTAATTTCTTTTAAAAAAGATCAAAATTGTGATCATTATGTCCTATTAAGACTTGCTCTACTGTAATTTTACTTCATGCATTAATACAGACTTGGTTACTCTTTTATCTTTGAGCCTGGAATAACCTCAAGCTGTGTACCCTTGGAGGCTAAGGGCCCGGCCCTGGAGGACACTTGCTCTTGTACCATTACGCGTGTTTTCTGTGTGGTTTGCTTATCAATGTGATCTAGTAATCTGACGTGTTTTATAAAGTTTATGTCACACGCTCTAACGTGTTTAATCCATTAATGTTCCTGAAAACAAAAGTGTTGTATTGATGCTGCATCATATTACTATTTTTTTAGGTGTTGATAAAATACGATTAGATTCTACAAGATACTGTTGTTCCATTACAGAGTTTTTGTGTTATGCGATTGTGCCTTAACATTATAGAATTCATCTTGGAAGCTCTGATTCTATGTGATTATTGGATTCTTGAATATTACTGTTCCATCTTGAGATACAATCGTATGATTTTTAATTAGAGTGACAACTGAATCAGATTGAGCATGTTGTGTTTATATGGTTTTTAGTGCCGTTCCATCATGTATCCATAGGCAGTGTTGTTCCATTTGTGTGTACATCTTTAAGAATGAAGGATTGATGTTTGGTTATGACTAATGCACATGATTTAATAGATTCACAGCTTGTTAGACTTAGTTACTGCTCTATTCTCGCATTATTGTTCCATTTCTGAATTGCTGTTCCATTTTTGAATTGTTGTTCCATTTCAGAATTACCGTTCTATTTCAAGGTTGTTGTTCTATTTCATTATTGTTCGATTTATCTGCCGTTCCACTCCTTGTTATTTGTTACTTTGGTGTGAAGGACGATCTCAGGCTGTAGTGAGCATTGGCATCTGCTGCCCGGCTCCCAGACCCCTAACCTGTTCTCCGATTTCTTTTCCATCAGTTTCTAAAGGGATGGGTTATTGCTACCGAACCCTTGACTGATACATTGCTTAATATCTGAATGTGCGATTTAGCTTTTTGAAGTAGTTAAGTTGTAGACATGCATCCATTTACTTTTGTATTTTCAAACAACTGTACTACGATAATTACTCTGGAAAATGCTAAGCCTCAGACTGAGACACTCTTTGAAATAGAAAAATGTTCCCAGATTGACATATTAATGTGAGGTAACTAGAGGTGAAAGAGACCCTTTTTATAGCTCCACATTTTGGCGCTGTTGTTGGGGAAAGAGTGTAGCCATTTGTTCTTTTTCTTAGAGTAGTGTATGAGCTTGCTAGGGAAGAATTGGGTTTTGAAAACAGAAGGTAAGAACCTATGTGTGGAGCATGTAAAAGCTCTGCTCCTTTGCCCGCTTTCCTGTAGATTTGTTGTTGTTGCTTAAGTAGGATTTAGTAGTTAATTTGAGTGCATGACTAAGCAGAAAAAGCTAGAGAAAAATACCAAACCTCTACCAAAGCCAGAAAAATCTAAGGGGTCGGTGACCCTTGGTCGATCAACCTTCATAGACGAAATCTATAAGAAAGCCGAATCTTAGCCCTCAGTAGGACCCGCAAAAATTATTTCTAAACATCCTACTAGCTCCCTTCAGGCCACAGGTTCACCATATGTAGCCTTTGCTGAGGTGCATAGTCAAAATGACGAGCAGGACTTTCAAGAAATTGAAAATTCTACTCCAGAGCTATTGCATGAAGGGAATTTCAGTAATCTTTGTGAAGGAGGAGGAGAGACAGGGGAAACTGAGGAACGAGATCTCCTCTTAGGACAACTTGTCCATTGAGCAGCCCAGACAAAGGAAGTGCTACAAAAATTACCGTTGAAGAAACCCAATCTCCTCAGTTAATAGTCCCAGATAGAGGAAGTGTTATTAAAACTATTCTTGTCAAAGCCATTCCCTCTTGACCTAGGAACACCCTCTTAGATATCCCATAAGGTTATTGGCATATATTTGACCTAATGGCTCAAAACCAACCAAACACCCAAACCTCTACATTACAATACCCCACAATGGATTCTACAGCAAATGCCCCCATGAAAGCAATCCCTCTTCAACATATCCCTACATTCCACGGGCTTACATCAGAAGACCCAGATGCATTTTTATTTGAATTTGATGTACTGTGCAAGGGATATGATTACACCACTGACCCCCAGAAACTAAAGCTGTTTCCCTCTACACTAAAATGGGCTGCTTTAAGATGGTTTATGGGATTAGGTGGTGGGGTTATAAATAACTGGGAGCAAATGAAAGAATCTTTTCTAAAAAAATACCAGGACTATTACAGGTCTAGAGAACTGAAAGATGAAATATTCCAGATGATAGCTAGACCAAACGAAACATTAGAAGAGTATGTGGAATGTTTCCAATATAATCTACAAAGATCTCCCTATGCCTCACTGCCTTTACCTGATAACGTGTTGAAAACAACATTAATAAGGGGCATGAAGGAACAATGGATCGAAACATTAAACATCATGGGAAAAGGGGATATTTATCAGGAAAGTTTTGCTGACATTATTGATTTATGTATCAGAAGCTCAAGAGGCAGCACACGAGTAAAACCGACAGAACATGATCGGTTTGTAAGAGAGAATAAAATCTCATCAAAAGGAGTAACACGTGTAGAAATTGGAAATTTATTAGAAATTTTTAAAACTGATATACTAGGGACACTGAATACACAATTGGATATTTTGCAGGCCAAGCAGAAGCAAATGGAGACAGAACAGAATTTGGCAATCTTCTGTCCCAGATGTAGGAAGAAGCATAGCCATAAGGAGTGTCCACTGGATGCAGTCCAAACATGCGCCATCTGTACAAAAGATCACTCTACGGAAAGTTGTCCCTCACTACCTAGACTGAAAGCAATATATAAGGAAGCAGAACAAGAGCCAGAATCGATGTATTTGCTCAACCAGCATCGTCAGTGGCAGCCATGACAAACTGGTATCTTTCTAGACCCAACTTCTTCTTTTCAGTCTCCGCAGTATAATGCTCAACAATATAATATGTTCCAAAGTCAATTTCAGCCCCCATTTCCAAACTGGTCACCAATGTCATTTCCTTCCTCAAACCCGTGGCTCAATCAGACAAGCCAATTTGGTTGGCCGAACCATCCTTATACCCCACCATATTGGCAAAACAACCCATACCCACCACAATGGACTCCCCTTACTTCACAAAGCTCAGCTTGGAAGATAAACTGACAGAGACCAATGCATCAGCCAGTAGGAACTATTCCTCTCCCTCAACCTACACTGCCAGCTTTACAGCAAAATCCCCATTCTAATCTGAGACCGTAACTCCCAGCCAACCCAACCCCAACCCAAACAACAGACCAGTCCAATCTCTCCAAATCATAGAAACACCAGAAGTAGGACCCGATCTGAGGGAATGTAATGATCTTCAGTTAAGATCTGGGCGTATTATTCAAACCGAGGGAAATAAAACAGTTCAGATTGAATATCAGTTACCCAGAGAACATTTGTCACATGAAGAGGATGTGAATAAAAAACAAACTCATAACCAAGCAACCACATCCTCTCCCCCATTCCCAGAATGATTAGTCATACCTCGACCTATACAACAACCTGATTTTGACATTCTGGGAGAATTACAAAATTTGTACATAAAAATTCCATTCCTCCAAGCCATTCAAGACATCCCGATATACGCAAAAACTATCAAAGAATTGTGCATAAAAATACCAAGGAGGAATATAACAAATAATCCAAGAGTTTAAGTAGTCAGCACTTTATCTGACTTATTATCAGGAAAAGAAACACCCATTAAATACGGAGACCCAGGAAACCCAATAGTAACTATCCAAATTTATGGTCAAACCCTTCCCAATGCCTTATTTGATCTTGGAGTTGCAATCAATATCTTAACAACCACTACTTTCCAAAAGCTAGGAATTACATCTGTAGAATCCACCTCCAATTTGTTAGAATTGGCTAACCGATCTGTGGTTAGGCCAGAGGGCATACTACATGATGTCATGATCTAAGTTGACTCCTGGGAATATCCAACCGATTTTCTGATAATAAATCCTAAAACTCGACTTGATGGACATCCATTGATCTTAGGAAGACCTTGGCTCGCCACTGCCGATGCCTATATTGGCTGTCGGCAAGGGAATATGATCATAACCAGGGGAACAGATATCAAGAATTTAGTTCTATATCCCCCAGCACATCCAAGTGTCACAATAGTCAAAACTGATAGGCACCCTGTATCATATCTTACTGATAACATTCGATCTCCATTATCTCTACAAGAAACACTTGAGTTCAAAGACCAAACAGAAGATCATACCATCAATAATTTCATTAGTCAAACTGAACTCACATCTCGCACGCAATGTCATATGATAAATGTAGCATTTGATAACGAATTAGAACAAGATCCTCTGAAAGATACACATGATCATACAATCCCTGTCACCTCTGTTGCAAATAGTAAAATTGTGGAAATTGAACCGGGAAAAACCTTAAACATTAATGCCAACCTCACATCCGAAAAATAAACAAAGCTCATTCATATGTTAAGGAAATATAAAGAAGCATTTGCATGGGACTACCCTGATATGAAAGGAATTGACCCCCAGTTATGTACACACCACATTTACATAGAAAAAGATGCAAGACCTATTAGACAACCTCAGAGAAGACTAAATCCTCATCTAAAAGAGGTGGTAAAAGCTGAACTTCAAAAACTTTTAGATGTTAATTTTATCTACCCTACCTCTGATAGTAAATGGGTCTCCCCGCTTGTGGTGGTACCAAAAAAGAATTGGAAATGGAGAATCTGTGTGGACTACAGGGAGATAAATAAAGCAACACAAAAAGACCACTTCCCTCTCCCATTCATCGACCAAGTAGTAGACACTTTGGCAGGAAAGAAATTCTTTTCTTTCCTTGATGGCTTCAGTGGGTACAATAAAATACACATTTCCCCTGAAGATCAAGACAAAACTACTTTTACTTGTCCTTGGGGAACATTTGCCTACCGAGCTTTACCTTTTGGCTTATGCAATGCCCCTACCACATTCCAAAGGGCTATCCTTAGCATTTTTGCAGACCTAATAAATGAAGGACTATAAGTATAAATGGATGACTTTACTCCATACGAAGATGAGTTTGACCCAGCACTGGATACACTAGAAAAAGTCCTACAATGCTGCATTTCTACCAGGCTTTGTTTAAGCCACGAAAAATGTTATATGATGATGACAGAAAGACTTATTTTAGGACACTATATTTCAGCAGCTGGCATTCAGGTAGATCTAGACAAAATCCAAATACTTCTGCTTATTCCCACTCCCACCACTCAAACATAGGTACGTAGCTTTCTTGGATTTTCTGGTTATTACAGAAGGTTTATAGAACATTATTCACGTATTACTGCACCTTCGTATGCACTAACTGGTAACGTTGAATTTCTTTGGACAGAGAAATGTGAACATGCTTTCAAGGATCTGAAGAAGCTCGTATCCACAGCCCCAATCCTTCGAGGACCAAATTGGGATTTTCCATTCCAAATATCATATGATGCCTCAGAAACAACCATTGGAGTAGTCATTGGGCAGGAAGAGGATAGAAAACCATATGCAATTTATTACATTAGCAAAAATCTATCCCTTGCTGAATTAAACTATACTGTCACTGAAAAAGAATTTCTAGCCGTTATACATGCTATCAATAAGTTTAGACATTACATTACTGGATATCTTGTTATCTTGTACACGGATCATTCTGCTATAAAATATTTAGCAAACAAGCCTATCAAAAATGGCAGAATAACTAGATGACTGATTTTATTGCAGGAATTTGATATTACAATCAAGGATCGACCTGGAAAAGAAAATCCAGTAGTTGATTTCCTCTCAAGAATGCCAAAGCCAGTTGATGCAGCAGCAGTTGAAGATAAATTTCCGGATGAGCATCTCTTTGTTGTCGCTGTTCAAACACCCTGGTATGATGATGCTGCCAATTACCTAGCAGTAGGTAAGTTACCAAAGCATCTAACCCCTAATGAGCGAAAACAGATTATTCAATGAAGTACTAGATTTTCTTGGATTGGGGGCTATTTGTTTCACACAGGGGCAGACATGCATATTAGGAGATGCATTCGAGAGGATGAAATTTTTGACATTTTGAAAGCCTACCATGACCAACCATGTGGTGGACATTTCGCTGATCGTAGAACTGGAAATAAAGTGCTACAAACAGGGGATTATTGTTCCACAATTTTCAAAGATGCAAAGAAATTTGTCCAAGCTTGTGACAGTTGCCAGAGAACGGGACACCCTAGTCAGTCGGATGAGATGCCTCTGAAACCACAACTAGTCATCGAACCATTTCAGCGATGGGCTCTTGATTTCGTCGGACTAGTCAACCCATCATCAAATGAGAAAACATATATTTTGGTGGCAACAGAATATGTCACCAAGTGGGTTGAAGCAGAGGTATTTCCAAGAGCCATAGAGGACTTTGTCATACAGTTCTTTTTCAATCTATTTGTACTTTATGGCCTTCTAAGAGAGATAATTATAGACAGTGGGCCACAGTTTGCTGGAAACAAAATAGCTGCAATACTCAAAAACTATCATGTCCAACATAAAATCACTACTCCATACCACCCACAGGAAAATGGGCAAGTAGAAAGAAACAATAAAATAATAGAAACAATCCTAATGAAAATTGTTGCATCACATAGACGTGATTGGGCTGCCAGACTACCTGAAGCACTATGGGCTTATAGAACAACATGGAGGAGTACCACTGGTTACTCACCTTATTAGCTAGTGTTTGGAAAACAACCCATTTTCCCCATAGAATTTGAAATCCAAACATTACGAACAACACAGGAAGTTGGCTTAGACCTAACTGAGGCACAGACTAATCGACTATAGCATATCAATGAGCTGGACGAAATTAGGCTCTTTGCACTTCAAAACATTGCTCTGATCCAACATCAGAAAGCTAAATGGCATGATGCTCTCATTAAAAATAAAGTCTTCCATGAAGGAGACTGGGCTCTTTTGTATGACTCTAGGTTTCAAGACTTCCCCGGGAAACTCCAGACTCGTTGGTTGGGAACATATGAAATCCAGAAGGTACATGACAATGGTACCAATACTCTAATCACTATTGATGGTTCTGGATATTCCTTTAAGGCAAATGGCCACCGAGTTTGTCTCTATCGCAAACCACTCACTCGAGAGTCCTTCTGCCAACAGCTACGCCAAGATTCAGATATGGATATTTTGGGGGAGGAAGAGAAGTCTTTTTCACCTGTAATTCATTAAGGAATTTAATTTTCTTTACAGTTTGTACATAATTTTTTGAGTTATTTTTGTGCATATCTGTGAAACAAAGTTTTGTTGTTACTGTTGTTCCTTTTTCAAAGGAATGACATTAGGTGTTTTTGCTGTTTTTTTTTCCAAAGGAATGTCATTTATGTGTTTTTGTTGTTCCTTTTCCAAAGGAACGACATTAGGTGTTTTTGCTATTCTTTTTTCCAAAGGAATGAAATTTATGTGTTTTTGTTGTTCCTTTTCCAAAGGAACAACATTTTTTTGATTTCTGCTATTCCTTTTCCAAAGGAACAACATTTGTGTATTTTTGTTGCTCCTTTTCCAAAGGAATAGCGTTTGTGTGTTTTTGTTGTTCCTTTTCCAAAGGAACATCAATTTTGGATTTCTGTTGTTCCTTTTCCAAAGGAACACCATTTTTTTTATTTCTGCTGCCCCTTTTCCAAAGGAACAACATTCGTGTGTTTTTTTGCTGCTCCTTTTCCAAAGGAACAACGTTTATTTGTTTTTGTTGTTCCTTTTCCAAAGGAACAACATTTGTGTGTTTTTGTTGTTCCTTTTCCAAAGGAACAACAATTTTGGATTTTTGTTGTTCCTTTTCCAAAGGAACAACATTTTTTATTTCTGTTGTCCCTTTTCCAAAGGAACAACATTTGTGTGTTTTTTTGTTGCTCCTTTTCCAAAGGAACAACATTTGTATGTTTTTGTTGTTCCTTTTCCAAAGGAACAACATTTGTGTGTTTTTGTTGTTCCTTTTCGAAAAGAACAACAATTTTAGATTTTTGTTGTTCCTTTTCCAAAGGAGCAACACTTTGGACACTTTTGATTTCTGTTGTTCATTTTCCAAAGGAACAACACTTGCGTGTTTTTGCTGTTACTTTTCCAAAGGAACATCATTTTTTATTTCTATTGTTCCTTTTCCAAAGGAACCACATTTGCGTGTTCTTAATGTTCCTTTTCCAAAGGAACAACATTTTTGCTTTCTGCTGTTCCTTTTCCAAAGGAATGGCATTTGTATGTTTTTGTTGTTCCTTTTTCAAAGGAACAACATTTTTTATCTTGGTTGTTCCTTTTTCAAAAGAACGGAATTTGCTAGTTTTGTTGTTCCTTTTCCAAAGGAATAGCATTTTTGGCGTTCGATATTCATTTTCCAAAGGAACGACATTGGTGTGCTTTGTTGTTCCTTTTTTTTCAAAGGAACAACGTTTGGATTCTTGATGTTCCTTTTCCAAAGGAATCATACCTATTTGTGCTGTTGTCCCTTTTCCAAAGGAACAACATTTGTGAACTATTGTTGTTACTTTTCTCAAAAGGAACACCACATGTATGCTTTTGCTCTCCCTGTGAAATAGCTTGTTCCTTTTGCTGTTCTAAATTGAGGATGCTTATTGCTCATGTTCTTTCAAGTCTTTTTGAATACAGCTATACACTTATGTAATGGGAACAAAAACACACCATATGGAAATCAATTAATCATAAATCACTATCTCTATAAGAAACTGCCCTGAATTGGTGAGAAGACAGAAGGAAAGACATGCTTATTCATCATCTTTTGCTGTCATTGTTCTACTAATTCTGTTTTGATTGGTTATCTGTATCATGTTGGTCCCTTTTAATCCTCTTTGATTATCATTTAGAAATAAGAGAAAAGGGTCTATACCTTCCTATTGGGATATTAAGACTTCTTCCACCATTCCTACTCTTAAGGAGTGTTGAACCACCCTTTGTGTATAATTAGGGAAGGCACTTCACGAAAAAAAAAAAGAGCAAACATGATTTATAAATTGTCAAATTGCCGGATAGGAAGTCTCATTAAGAGTTGGCCTACCATGATCATGAGGACGAAAGCGAAGTGGCATTTCCACTATGGCCACCGCACCAGGGACATGGTCCAAAAGGTATATCAAACAAACAACCTTGGAACAGGCAGTTTCATCACGAGCCGGCCTGCCCACTATTCGTTCCTTCCTCGTGAATGGCATTATGGCTAACTGGTCACCAAGCCAGCATAATGGCCTACATTTTGACATTACACAACGTTCCCTACCATACACAAGGACTATGGTTCCATGGGTAAAGTAAACAACTCTGCCAAGGTTATGGACACCTGTCGGCAGCAGAGCATTGTTAATGGTATTGAAGTTGCATTATTTACACCAATAGGTAAGTTATTTGCATCCTTTTGTTTCTTATGCCATGGTAATCAATTATATGTTATTGCCCCAACCATATAAACCATGACTATATATTATCACCAATCATTACAGAACCATTGAAAATGACCGCATGAGACTCTCTATTTATAGCAAATGTCTTATCCCCAACCTTGCATCAAATCACCGCAGCCTCTTACGTATTAAAGCGACGCAACTTTATACCTCGATTTCAGTAATAGGTTTTTTTTGCAAACATGGCATATTGCCATACATTGTTCCTTAAAGACTTTGTTGCAGAGCGGGTGCTGCTCCTTTATTTGACGGCTGGGACAACCTATCACACTACGGGTGGGAGGTTAACCTCATCATTCCCCGGATTACGTGTCATCTTGCTATTTGGGAGATTGTGTACTAGGGTATAGCATGGCTCAACGATATTATGTCTTCTTATTTTTTTGTTTTTTCTGCATGATTTGTTGTTCAAAGCCATTTCCATTGTATACACTACAGCATTAGAGTTTGAACGGGTTTTATGTCCGTCAGCTTCTCTGTGTTTCAACAAACAACTACTGTTCCTTTGAGAATTCACAGCGAGACTATGGGAGGAAGATCAATTCGCAGAGAACCGCAAGCGTTAACTATTTCAGATGCTGCCAGGGAAATCCTAGTAAGAGCAGGGTGGCTGACCTATCTTAACTGCTTGAAGGAGTTTAATGAAACAATAGTGATTGAATTATTGTAGAACTTGCAAGAGGACTACTCCACAGTAAGAGGAAGATGCATAGCAGTCACCGATGACATAATCACAGAAGTCTCGGGACCGCCAGCCACTGGACGAGTCTGGACGTTAAAAAAGGAGAGGTTGTAGAAGATTATAGAAATTTTCCAAGACGAGGTATAGAGCCTGACAATTCGAGGAAACGGGGTTCAGCCAGCAGCACTACGAGAGCCGTGGGCAGAATTAGCAAAGACCATCCAAAGCTATATCTCCTGTGAAGGCAGAAAAGACATGGTAAGACCACGACATCTTAAACTCTTAGCTGTTCTAAAACAGAAGGAGGAGGAGGGAATGGAACAACAAGAAGGCAGCCTATTACAAGACCCGTTAGGGGAAGATGAATTGGCCAAAGTTTTGGCCAATATGGGAAAATATAGCCAACCTTCTAGTCCATCAGACCTCCATGTCGGAGAGAAACCCCAGGAGAAATATGCACCCGAGGAATCACATGCAAAGGAGGCAGAAGTAGAAAATCTACCTGTTCACGATGAGAAGATGTCAGAAAATGCTGAGAAGGAACAACCCGTTCCCAACCAGAAGGCACCAGAAGAAAGTCTAGAGGAAATAAGGGCAAAAAAAGAAATAGCCCAAGAAATAACATAGCCAATTAGGGTTCTTGCCCCGGAACAGCCACCCCAGGAAGAAAATCAAGAAGCTAGCCGCAGTCCAGACTGCAGTAAACAGCCTGTTGTTCCTTCTGAAGAAATGGCTGAAATAAGGGAATTGCGAAAGGAACAACAAAGATTATTGAACATAATAGTCCAGCTCCACCAGGAGATTAGGATTTTAAAGGCAAGGTAAAGGGTAAAAGGGACTCAAGGAAGGAAAAGTCTGGCCATGCGAGCAAAACCCCTTAAGGGCAAGGGGCAGAGGACTAGAATCCATCCTGCTGTTCAAAACCCCGTCAAAAGCCAAACTGCTGTTCCAAATGATGCTGAAAACAGACTATTGTTCCAATTGAAAAGGAACAACAATGGGCTGATGTTTATGTTAAAATAGAAATGGATGAAATGATGACCCGTGATAAGGAAATTCAGATGGAGGCACCACTTTTGGGAGTAATAAGGGTTTTGAACTCAAAGCAGCGCAATAGGAAAGTTCAGGTAAAGCTCTCGGCCTCCACTGCTGCATGGAAAAGGGATCCAAAAATAGTAACCCTCCAAAAGGGTTTGAAGCAAGCTCAGTAAGAAGCAGCAAAGCTTATGGAGGAAACGGTCCCCCGAGAAAAATATGAAGAACTACAACAGCAGCTAAGGAATGTCAACTTATCTGAAAGCCAGGCCTTCGAAGGATGGCAGAAGGAACAAGATAAATTTGCAAAGGTAACTCGTAAGTTAGATGTAGTTATCAAACAGATGGATACCTTGTGTTCTCTATACAATGACGTCCTAGCATGTAGAGCCCCTGCTAAGAACTATGCCATGTTTTTAATGGAAAGGTATTTGCAATTGAAAATAAAAACTGTTAAAGCAGGTGTTCCCATACAAATTAACACCATAGATGATTTCATAAACTACTGTAAACACTATGGGGTAAAAGTACATATACTTTTGTGTGAATTTTACTTGTATAACCTTGTACTAGAATAGGACACCGAGCTAAACCTTGGCCCTTTTGTTGGAGACATTAAACTATAGGCATTTATTTCATTTGTAGTTAATAAAATTAAATGGCTCAAAGCCTATAATGCTTTTCAAAGACAAGAAAACTGATTAAATCTATGGAGAAGAGCTGAGCCTAGGGACCCAGCACAGTTATGGAGGAAACATAGAAACCTCATGAAGACTCCAGGAGTGATTGAAGCATTAGGACCCATGCATGAGGCAATCATTCGGCAGGGACTAGAATACTTTTCCTCTATCAAAGACCCTGCCATTGATGCAGCTAAATTTCGATATCGAATATCTAATCCGAATATCTAGCTCAGAGAACCATTTAAGTATGAGAATTTTAAACTAGCTTCCAACCGTGTTCCCCTCTATGGCGAAATTATTTTGAGGGTAGGGCCATCCTGGTTAGGATATAGGTTTCGGAGTCCAATCATTTGGCATCCTACACCCGGATACCAAGCCCTATATGAGATGCCTGAAGTTTAGACAAGCCATTTCTTTGACTACCTAGTTTTGCATCACGGTTGTAGGCCTTCACATGAGATTCCATCTCCAGCCTACTCACTCACTGCCTTACATGTCAACTACAATGTTTTCATGAGGCCATGAAAAAGGGTAAGCAAGGGGGTGTGGAGTATCAAAGAAGGTATGTTTTGATGATTACTTCAGTATCTTTTCATTAGGACTTATAAGCCTTTTTGCATCATGAACTTAGGACAAAATAATGAATTATAACAAAACATGTGAGATTAATATAGAATGCTGACAATTGTCGTTTCCATGTATAGGAAGGAGGAAAAATGAAAAGTGGCCATTCTAAAGGAAAAGACAAAGATGGGTTAACTGTCGTCCCATCGATGGGATATCGCATGCAAACCAGATCAAAATGGACCAGCCCATGAAAGGAAGCGGAGATATCAGCTCGGCACAGCAAAGAGAAGAATTGACTCAGGATTAACGGTTCTGTGAATCCCTCAGGATCCTTTATCCTGAGGGATCACTGTTTTATCTATTTCTGCATATAGATATCTCTGTCGTCACCCTTATATAAGGGGCAACATTGTTAGCTAAAGGGGTGGTTATGCTCTCATGTAATTTCTTTTAAAAAAGATCAAAACTGTGATCATTATGTCCTGTTAAGACTTACTCTACTATAATTTTACTTAATGCATTAATACGGACTTGGTTACTCTTTTATCTTTGAGCCTAGAATAACCTCAAGCGGTGTACCCCTAGAGGCTAAGGGCCCAGCCCTGGAGGACACTTGCTCTTGTACCATTACGCGTGGTTTCTGTGTGGTTTGCTTATCAACGTGATTTGGTAGTCTGACATGTTTAATAAA
This sequence comes from Pinus taeda, assembly GCA_000404065.3. Classification (NCBI taxonomy): domain Eukaryota; kingdom Viridiplantae; phylum Streptophyta; class Pinopsida; order Pinales; family Pinaceae; genus Pinus; species Pinus taeda. The sequence continues at coordinate 37,652 of APFE031050554.1, forward strand.
GTTTATGTCACATGCTCTGTCGTGTTTAATCCATTAATGTTCCTGAAAAGAAAAGTGTTGTATTGACGGTGCATCATATTACTATTCTTTTAGGTGTTGATAAAATACGGTTAGTTTCTACAGGATACTGTTGTTCCAATACAGAGTTTTTGTGTTATGCGATTGTGCCTTAACATTACAGAATTCATCTTGGAAGCTCTGATTCTATGTGATTATTGGATTCTCGAATATTACTGTTCCATCTTGAGATGCAATCGTATGCTTTCTAATTAGAGTGACAACTGAATTAGATTGAGCATGTTGTGTTTATATGGTTTTCAGTGTTGTTCCATCATGTATCCGTAGGCAGGGCTATTCCATTTGTGTGTACATCTTTAAGAATGAAGGATTGATGTTTGGTTATGACTAATGCACATGATTTAATAGATTCACAGCTTGTTAGACTTAGTTACTGCTCTATTCCCTCATTGTTGTTCCATTTCTAAATTGCTGTTCCTTTTCTGAATTGTTGTTCCATTTCTGAATTTTTGTTCCATTTCTGAATTTTTGTTCCATTTCAAAATTGTCGTTCTATTTCAAGGTTGTTGTTCCATTTCATTGATGTTCGATTTATTTGTCGTTCCATTCCTTGTTATTTGTTACTTTGGTGTGAAGAATGATCTCAAGCTGTAGTGAGCATTAGCATATGTTACCCGGCTCGCAGACCCCTGACGTGTTCTCCGATTTCTTTTCCATCAGTTTCTAAAGGGATGGGTTATTGCTACCGAACCCTTGACTGATACATTGCTTAATATCTGAATGTGCGATTTAGCCTTTTGAAGTAGTTAAGTTGTAGACACACATCCATTTACTTTTGTATTTTCAAACAACTGTACTGTGAGCATTACTCTGGAAAATGCTAAGCCTCAGACTAGACACTCTTTGAAATAGCAAAATGTTCTCGGATTAACATATTAATGTGAGGTAACTAGAGGTGAAAGAGACCTTTTTTATAGCTCCCCAACGTGTATGGTAGAAGAGAGAGAAAGTTTCCCGCATCAGACAGGTAAACGTCATGCATCTTGTCCACCAGATATGAAGGACGACTATAGGAACTGGGGGGACCAAATCAACAACAGAGATACGTCCCGATGACTGACTATATTTGACAAGTTAAAAAGCAACATGACAAGGGATTTGAACTCTGACGTGGATGATGAGTTGTAAAATGATTCGTGTTCACGGGCGATCTTGAAGCAAATAGATGTAACAACCATTTGGATATGATTCAGGTAATATGACACCCAGTTTGTTAGAAAACAGGTGGCCACCTTCCTGCGAGGCATTACCGATGATGATGTCCTAGAGCAGAGGAATTCAAATGGACAAAGGAAAGGAAACTAGAAGGTTGGGAAGTGGAAACAAGTAGTCAAAGAACAGACTTGCTTTAAAGCCATGAGTTGATAGAGGCGACAGAGAGGCAGACATCGAAGAGACACAAAAAGATAATAGCAGAGAACAGAGAGTATAAGTAGCTCTGACCTGAAGGAAGCAACGAGCCAGACAGAGCCAAAGAGAGTTAGAGAGAGTCTGTGTACTCCATTGAAGGCTTGAGAGGTTCAAGCAAACTCCTCAGCACAGGCCTGTCATACTACTGTGACCCTCAAAGGTCTAGTTTTAGTAAGGAGAGTCTGTGCACTCCATTCCTATTGACTTCATTCTGTTTAGTGAGTCTTGAATCGAGCTCACTATATTAAAAACTCTGCTTGAAAACATAATAGAGAGGCCACCACTGAAAGGCTGGACTAGGATAGGTAGCCCAGGAGCATTGGGTTAACTCCTTATTAAACTTGTTTTCTTTACATGTTTGACTGTTATGTTTTCTTTGATTGCCTCAGTGTCTATGTATTCTAGCAATCTTATCGACATAAGTAACATAGGCACATCCATGCACATGAGTCTGTAATACCTTTCATTCTTTGTCTTGGATAAATTCCAGATCAATGAACATAACAAAAAAAATTGTCCACTCAAAAGAAGAGAAGCTAGAAGAGAGAATCTCAATACGGATAAATGTGACCTAGCTCTATGTGCTCATAGTGATGAAAACCATTGGTTTGTGGATAGTGTATGCTCAAGACATATGACAGGTGAAAAAAATATTTTTTTCTCGTTGAACAATAAGGATGAAATTGTATCCTTTGGAAGTGGATCTTCTAAAATCATTGGAAAAGGCATTGTTGCCCTTGTTAATGGAAAAGGAAAGGCTCAAAATGATTTGCTGGTAGCAGGACTCAAACACAATCTCTTGAGTGTTAGCCAAATTTGTGACCAAGGACATAATGTTGTCTTTAGCACCAAATATTGTGAAATAAGAAACTCATCCTCAAGATAACTTGTGGCTGAAGGAGTAAGAACACCAGATAACATTTACATCTTGAGAAAAATCCATGAAGATAAATATTACTCGAGTCAAACAGATGAAATTTGGTTATAGCACAAGCGACTAGGGCATATAAGTTCTGATAACTTGATCAATATTAGCAAAATTATTGCAGTAAGGGACATTCCAAAGATGCTCAAACCAGATCAAGTTGTATGTGGCCCATGTCAACATGGTAAGATAACTATAACTAGCCACAAGACTAAGGAGTTCTCAACATCAAAACCTCTAGAGGTCAATCATGCATATTTATGTGGGCCAACTAGAACTCCAATGCTCCAAGGAAAAAGGTACATTTCATTATTTGTTGATGAATATACTAGAATGATGTGGGTATATTTCATAAAATATAAATCCGAAGCATTTGAATGTTTTAAGAATCTTAAAACTCTTGTAGAAAATGAAAAGGGTTCTAAGATCAAATGTCTTAGAACGGATAAAGGAGGAGAATTCACATCAAAAGAATTTGATGAATTCTATAAAGTACATGGAATCGAAAGAGAACTCTTTGCTATTAGAACACCCAATAAAAATGGGGTAGTTGAAAGAATAAATCGAACCGTTTAAGAAATGGCAAGGAAAATGTTACTGGCAGTTGACTTGCAGCCAAAATTTTGGAGAGAAGCAGTCGGGACAATAGTTCATACCTTGAATCGAACTCAACTAAGACCAAATAATGAGAAGAATTCTTATGAATTATGGAAAGGAAGACCCACTTCAGTAAAATACTTCAAGATTTTTGGAAGCAAATGCTTCATAAAGATCAATGACAACTCACCAGGAAAATTTGATTTTTAGGTTGATGAAGGAATATTACCTAGATATTCTAATAGGAGAAAAGCCTACAAACGCTAAAATAATCGACTACGAAAAATAGTGGAAAGCATTGATGTGAAGATCGATGAAGCCTTTCCAAAATGGTAAAATGAAGATCATGAAGTCGACCCCTTCATTAAAGAAAACAAAGAAGAACCTGAAAAAGAAGAGAAGGATCAAGAACCTCAAAATGAACTTGCACAAACTCCTTCTAAGATCAAATTCCTTTAAAGACATCTTTTGGAAGAACAAATTATTGGGAATATAGATGAATGAATTCAAACTCAAAGAATAATGAGAAACACTCCAAGAAAAGATGACGTTGCTCTCTTATCTATGATAGAACCTGAAAATTTTTCTCAAGCAAGTCAAGACCCTCATTGGAAAAATTCCATGGAAGAAGAAATGCCTCAAATTGAGAAGAATGAAACATGGGAACTGGTACCTCAACCAGAAGATAAAAATATAATTGGAGCAAAATGAGTATACAAAAACAAGATGAATGAGGATGGACAAATAATCAGAAATAAAGCAAGGCTTGTTTGCAAAGGATACTTGCAAATTGAAGGAATTGATTTTGAAGAAACCTTTGCACGAGTAGCACGATTGGAAGCTATAAGAATATTTTTGGCATTTACTTGCTTGAAAGGATTCAAGGTTTATCGAATGGATGTCAAAACAAAATTTCTAAATGGAGAACTTAAGGAAGAAGTCTACATGAACCAATCAAAAGGATTTGATCTTGCTGAAGGAAAAGACTTTGTATGAAAGTTGAAAAAGGCTTTGTATGGGTTAAAACAAGCCCCTAGAGCCTGGTATACAAACTTGGATCGCTATGTACAACAAGAAGATTTCAAAAAGGGAGTCGAAGGAAGCAATCTCTACATGAATATAGACAAGGATACATTGTCGATCAGTCTTGTCTACATTGATGATCTAATATTTGCCAAGAATGATGATGGGATGAGTCATGAATTTGCTCTAAATATGTCCAAAAAGTTTGAAATGTCAATGATTGGTGAGCTATCTTACTTTCTTGGGCTACAAAGATCTCAAACTACTGTAGGCATGTTTATATCACAAGCAAAATATCTTAAAGACATGCTCAAAAGATATGGGATGGAAGATTGCGCACCCATGAGCACACCAATGACCCTGGATTGTAAATTAAGCAAAGATGATGACTCCCCTCTCATTGATGCAACTCTTTACAGGTCAGTAATTGGAGCTCTCCTAAACTTAACTGCCATAAGACTAGATATTATGCAAGTAGTGGGAATGGTAGCAAGATTTCAATCAAGCCCTAAATAGTCCCATTTAGCAGTTGTGAAGAGAATACTTAGACATTTGGAAGGAAATTTTGATTTTGGTCTTTGGTATCCTAAGAGCTCAACTCTTACTATGACAATTTACTCCTACATTGATGGGGCTGGAAGCATGGATGATCGAAAAAGTACTAGTGGAAATGCATTCTTTATGGGAGATTTTCTTGTATCTTGGCTCAACAATAAGCAATCATCTATATCTCTCTCTACAGCTAAAGCAGAATATATAGATATAGCTAACTATTGTACACAAGTACTATGGATGAAGGAAGCTTTGAAGGATGTCAACATAGAAACCAAGAAACCAATCACCATTTTTTGTGACAACACTAGCTCATCAATTTTTCAAAGAATCCAGTGATGCACTCAAAGACCATATTCCAATCAAATACCACTTTCTCCATGAACAAGTTGTTGAATAGAATATCAAGTTGGAATATGTCAATACAAAGGAGAAAATTGTAGATATATTTTCAAAACCCCTTCCATGAGAAGCATTTGAATACCTTCACCAAAAGATGGGGGTCATTGCTCTTGTATCATATTAAAGAAACCAAGCAAAGAAGCAGCATGACAGGGGGACAACATGAAAAGGGGAGGAGCATGCTAGGGGGAGTCTATTGACACCCCGTTTGCCATTGATGTCAAAGGGGGAGAAAAAGTTGGAATATTTCCATCAATTAAAAAGGTGGAGATTGTTAATCTAGGTTGTCATTGATGTCAATATGGCAGTGGCCAGAATGGAAAATTCTCTAGGGTGTTAGATGACATGTCTTACCTCTAGTGATATTAGTGGATGATGAAGAAGACCACTCTTGGTGAAGGACTAGATGAGGATGGAAGATGACATGATGACAATGATGCATATGACATGATGACATGGATAACATCATGAGCCTAAAATGAAGAAGCCTAATAAAAGGAAGTCTACTTAATCTACCTCCAATTCTGCACCAATCACATTAAAAATAGTTTTTTCACCTCTTTAAAGGCTACAACTCACCATTAGACCTACACCATTATATAGAGCATAATTTCAGCTTTATAATGAGCTATTATTTAGCCCGAAACTCCAAGTAATTTGAGAAATATGAATTTTCGAAGAAAATAATGTTAGTCTGGACAGTAAGCCAACCTAAAATACTTTCCCATGTCAGCTTTCTCTAAGGAGACATGTCTATTCATCTCATATAGAAACTTGGAATATAAATAGAATCTCAGACCTCATTTTCTAACACACAACAAGAGGAGCAACTACAGGAACTCGACCAACATCACCCAGGGAGAAAGATTTGTTCACAGCTCATGAACAAAAGAAGGAAGAGACTAGGTAAAATCTAATAAGGGTTTTTCATAGCATGGTTTCTTGGAGATTATAGTGACTATGCTCACACAACGAAGACCTCTTATTTATTGTTGTTACAATGCTGATACAGCTTCAAAAATGTTCCCTCGGATTTCTCTACGGACCTGCTAACAACCTCTAGTGCATTGCAGTAACTCAGATCCTCTTCAAACTATGTCTCCAAACCTTGTATTGTGCATCTCTTTCTATATGATGACTATGTAAAGGAATCTCAGATTGGACAGTGTTGCATTGTGAACTAGGAAATGGTGCTTTTGGACAGGATCCTCTCAAAGTTTGTGACTGTGGCAAGTGACACTCATTTGCAGATCTGTGGAGGAATAGTGAGCTCGGACTGTGGGAAATTATAGCTGTGAGGATCAAACCTTGAGAGTAGTCATCTGGAAAGCTCAGATTTCTTGATAGTGTTGTATGAAGTCTCAAACATGAAATAAGTCACCTTGGAGAGGGCTCGGTGTAGTGATTATAATTTCAAGTATGTAATGTAGATATTTGTAGCTCAGAGGCCTGTGTTATGTAGCACATCATTGGGATTGGTTGAAGGCAAGGTCGTAGATTCTTTTTGAAGCATCCTTGAACTAATAGCTTCAGTAAGGGAGCAAGGGAGGATTGGTGTCCTTTGTATATATTCCCATAAACACAAGGGTTGTGCCTTGGAGAAGATAGGGTCGAAGCCCTAGAGGTCGGAGCCTCCTTAAGTCCAAGTTGGTGCCTAAATTTTTTAAGGGTTGGAACCCTCTCATATTATTGTACTCTTTCATTTGATAGAAGGATTTTTATCCTCCTTGTTTATATAATAAGATTATTCATTTGTTTGATTTTAATTGTGTATAGTCTAACTAGACATAATAACAATTGAAAAGAAATACTGATTCACCCCCCTCTCAGTATTTCCAACAATATCCTCCTCCTACTCCAAATCTATCTCTCTTACAAGTGGAGCATCTTGATCCTCCTCCTCCTACAACTCCTTAGCCTCTTTCTCCAACCACTCAAGTGCCTCCTACATGATAGGTCTCTTAGTCTCAACCCTCCATGGATTCATGGTATTAAGTGCATCCAATGAAATGGAATTTGTATCGAGTATTTTGTTTATATGTTTGACCCATAATCTAATATTGTAGTAGTCATGGACCATGTCAATGAGGCGATGGACATATAACTTGCATGAGGGGAATTTTGTGATTAGAGGATGATGTCCCATGGCCATATGCCACAAATTAAATTAATGAACTTATAAAAAAAAAAAATTTACTTTGAAAATTTCTAACATGTTGTGCTTCTTGGAGTGTATCTTTTCAAACACACTCCAAATTTGTAGAGACACTGAAGCACTACAAGTTTGACTCAGCACTTGAATGCCAACTTTTTGTAACTCTAAGACTCTTCTACCATAGTTTTCCCACCAAACATCTACAACAAATAAATCGAAAGGATTCAAATTTCCAAGGAAAAATAATGAGTTAAATTTCAATTTTCCATTGAGTAACAAAAAGATAGAAAGTAAATACAATGAAATTTGAAAGTTTGAAAACTGAACTAAATTTTACTTATAACCTACCTTGCATCCTAATGATCCTGTCTTGGATAGCCATATCATACCCCAAGTTGTTTAGATTTTACAACATATCCTAAATACATTGGTATAAATCCATCCGTAACCTCTGCATCAAACCTAAATCCACATTGATAAGAGAATTCATGGTTGAGTTAGAGCCCTCCCACATGAATCAGACGATGGAGAGTGTTGTTCCATCATGCATCAATCAAACCTCATGTATCGTCTCATCTAGTGAATCCATATTCCCCTTTTTCCTCATAGTACTAATGGATAACTTCCTTGGCCCTATCCATGGCCTCATACAAGTAGCCCATTTTGATATTCTTACCATAAACCAAGTGAAGAACCTTTACGAAAGGTTCACTATGTGAAAATTTCTTTAATTCAACAACTAGAAATTATTCTCCTAATTGTTAGCAGTTTATTTGTCTTCTATTAATTATTAATGGAAAATAACGAATAATTCATTAATTCATTCTTCACCATAAAAAAGTTGTGGAAATTTAAAATACAAAACTAAGAAATAGTTGTACACACAAAATAAAATAGACACTTTGATTTTTGGACAAATGTCTTTGGAAAAACCCTGAAGGGAAAACTAGTGCAACAGATGAGGATTTTATTATTATACAAAAATTTGAGAGTACAATAAACTGGATGCCTTCTACCAGCAATCCTCTGGAAAATACTATTCACAACTAGAAAAATAATCTGGAGATAAAATATCTCCTCTACAATCCAACTCTACCTCTCTCCAATCACTCACACTTCTTAGCTACTCACACTGTTGGACTTAAAATGCACAGATCTGGCCTTTGGAAATTTTTAAAGCCCCAGATTTTCCTCTTAGTGAGACATCTAACCTCCCTCTGCCTTGGAAGTGACTCGTGATACCTTACAGACCCTGATCCGGCTACTGAAAACTGAAACACGCTTATTTTGGCAAGTCACACTAGGGTTTATGGCCATTCACATTACTCTGTACAACCTCATGTTTCCTACCTCTCAAACATTGGAAATATTGAGGAAATCTATTGTGAAACCAGCTCAAGAAAAAGATAGAGAAGATAGATCAACGCCTTAAAATTCAGCCTCTTCGAGGGGGAAACCTCCTT